>JAJHUR010094690.1:0-38973 GCA_027495735.1 Lutjanus campechanus | reverse complement strand
TGGAGAAGAGGAGGAGGAGGAAGAAGAGGAGGATGAAAGTGTCACCAGCCCTCTATTGTACAGCTGCAGTCTCATACAATTTCACGAAGCAGACCTAACAAAAGCAAGAACACGTGCACCATGAAAGATTAATTGGTTGCTGTTAGCTCTAACTCTCATCATCACCTGCAGCAGAGAAGGTAGGGAATACAGAAAGGAAACGTGTTGCCTGCTTTTGGCGAGGATAATAAGGAGCCAGGGGGAATGGCGTTTTCCTCTCTTTGGCCGCTGGCTGACAAAAAGTTTCCAAAGTGAAGCGCGCAGTTAGAAACTGACACTGAGATGCTGGTATTTTGTTTACCAGGTCTAGTTAGCAAGGTGACGGCTCATCAGGTGGCACTGACTAGACTGTGGACATGGTTAGCAGCCCATTTAGAGGCTGTGCATGTGTGTGAGCTTGCATACAAGTGAACAAGTGTGTAAGATTATGTGTGTGTGTGTGGTACACCACTGTCCAGACACATCTGCCTGGCTTTAATTAGTTTTGCCTGGCACAGGGACCCACCAGTCTCTCTGGTGTTTAATAACAGCCTCGACAGTGGGCATTTATCAAGGTCTGAATACAGCTGAGGGATTGTGCGTTCATTTGGCCAAATTCACTTTAAGTGATTATGCTCTTTTTATTTTCTGAAGCTGCTTGCAAAGAAGCTCCTGTTTTGCCCGCAATGCTGGGGCATATTTTGGCTCCCTTTCAGTCCCCTCTATTCCTCTCTTCTCACTTTTCCGTCTTTGTCAGTCATTGTATTAATATGTCATGTGTCTGACCCAAATTTCCAGGCCATTTAATGCTTCCAGGGCTCTTCCTCCGCCCCCCCTGCTCTTTTTGATCAGAGCCATCGTAGTGAGAAGTATCCCAGGCAGAGAGACGGAGGCTATGTTTCGTTGTCTCCTCCATCAGAATCAGCAAGCAGTCCTCGGGACTCGGGAGCAAACAGACCCCACTCTAAATACCTCCTCCTTCAAAGTGTCTCTGTCCTCCCCTCTCCCTGACTGCAGCGGTTTCTAATCAGGGCAGGAGATTTTCGCTGATGAACCAATATGAGCTGACAGACACCCCTCCCCTCCCTTAACCTATCTTCTGCCTCTTCTTCTTCTTCCCCTCCATCCTTTCACATCTGTGAATGTTACCTGACGAGCCTCATTTGTCAACCCCCTCCCCAGCCCTTCTCTTTCCGTCTGCTTGCCCCAGCCACCTGATCCCTCCCTCCTGTTGTTCCGCCAGTGCCAACAGAGCTGAAGAGGCTGCTGCGTGTGTGTGCGTGTGTGTGTGTGTGTGTGTGTTCGAGTGGGCGGGGAGTCTGAAGAGACGGAAACTAAACTGAGCAGAGCCGAGGTGCATACAGGTGCAGCTCCTCTTGCAGCCCGAGGGATAGCTGTCAAAGTCGCTTCGTTTTGGCCCTCTTCCTTTCTGTCACCCCCACTGCAGCCTTCTTGTGTCTCACTCTAGTCTCACTCAGGTCTAGCTAAGCACTCTTTCAGGACAGGGCAGCCCCAAGAGGTGCAGTATCCTCAGGGAGCATCCCTCCGGCTGTTGCTCCAGCTGTTGCTCCTCAACTTCTGTGCTTTTGCATTGTATGGATATTGTTTTTGTTATTATCTCTGACTTACTACAAGGACAATTTCCCCATAAGGGATAATAAAGATTTCTACTACTACTGTGATATATTGCACGCCAGAAGGGCCTAAAAAAGATGGTGAGGAATTCAAAAGCAGCAGGAGCAGCAGCTAACGTT
This sequence comes from Lutjanus campechanus, assembly GCA_027495735.1. Taxonomy (NCBI): domain Eukaryota; kingdom Metazoa; phylum Chordata; class Actinopteri; order Lutjaniformes; family Lutjanidae; genus Lutjanus; species Lutjanus campechanus. The sequence continues at coordinate 37,201 of JAJHUR010094690.1, read as the reverse complement.
GCCCCCGAGCTCCTCTTGCAAGCTGAGTGAATGCAAATGGACTTTTTTAAATAAAGCAGAGTTCCCCAGCCGTAATAGTCTGCACGCCTCGCACAATGCTGCATAGCCCCACATCCCCTCATTCAATTCCACAGCAACTTCCTTTTTGGGTGGGATTGGCTGTTTCATTCCTTCCTCTGTCAGCTCACTAGAGGAGATTGCTTTGATTTCGGGGCAGACTTGACCAGATTAAATAGAGTCGGTCTGGGCCGCGTGGACGGGTGGCTCCCAGCCATCATCTCATTTGTGTTTCTCATTGTCGCTTGCAGCTCCCCTCCATTTTTGTTCTCTCCCCTTCCCTTTGTTTGCCTCACGCTTCTGCTCAGTATCTGGCCAACGATTGATAAGACCCAATCCCTGACAATGCTTGGCGAGCAGCACGGGATCAGTGGCGATGGCGCTCATGCATTGTGGCGAGCGCGTGTGTGTCTGTTCGGGGTTTAGGAAGGCGATGGGATGCGGCTCACGTCATTGTTTATCTACCTTCCCACTTCCAGATGGCGCTCAGCAGAAAGAATGTGCTTCTTGACACACTCTCTCTTTTCCTCTCTCCTCACTCCTTCCCCGCCGCCATCTCTCCTGTGGCTCACTCCGGTTGTGCGGACTGTGTTTCAGGTCCAGCACGCGCAGCATGAGGTGAGGGGGAAGGTGGTGTGAGAGCCAGGAAGGCAGACTGGGACTTGAGAGGGAGCCCTGGAAAGTCAGGTGGTAGTCTCTGAGTGTAGCCATGTGTGCATGTTAGGACTTAGTGTGAGAACATATGTGCTAGTGATTGTACCTCTGAGACTGCAGCACTTTTCATGAGTATTTGTGAATCTGATTCACAGTGCATGAGCGTGCCGCCACAACACATTTTGAAACACTTGACACATTTTTCTCTTCTTTTTTTTTCGAGGTCATTGAATCATAAAAAATCTCGTCTCAGGCAACAATTGAGTCTGCCGGCCCCGGTCCTCTCAGCCGTCTGGATTGATGGACGGTCAATTCCAGCAGCGGGAGATAATCACAGCGTGTCAGCTCCGCCGATCCAAACTCTTATCTGTGTCTGCCCACTGCCAGCACGCCACAAATGACCACAGGGACACGCATTTCTCTTTATTGTTCCAAAGCCCCGAGGGTGGGGATGTGTTTGTGCGTGCTGAACTTAACTTTTGCAGGCTTGTGCGACTGCATCCTCAGCTAGATGCTGCGCACATTCACCTGAAGTGCACCTTCTCCACAGGGGCCCTTCAACAAAGCTCACCTCCCTGTTTCGGAAAGTGCATACACTTATGATAAGGCTTTTGGGTGTTTTTTTGTTTCTCTTTTTGCTTGCTGCCTCTTTAGATGAATTATGCACTGTCTGAAGTGTCTGGCAATAAGCCTTTTCTGTCACAGTCCTCACTTGGACACAGTCCACTGTAACCAGTCAGTGGTATCAGACTGGATTCTGACTGTCCCTTGGCATTATAAGGTGTTTATTTAATCTTGAAGCCTTTGCCATCAAGTGTGATCAAATAAGATTACTCCTGTAGAGTGTAGCGCAACAATAGACTTTGGAAAAAGTCTCCATGTTTGTCACATCCACTCTGCTGTCTAAAGGTCTTTGAGAGGTTATTTTTCCCAGAGTGAGCCGTGCTAATTGTAGCCTAATGGCGAGCTGTTATAGCAAAGAGTGGTAAAAAGCAGTCGGTTGGTGAGGCTTGCTGCCTTCCCTGTGCAGGCTGATTACGCTGTCTAGTTAATGCACCCTCCTCAGATACAAATGGAGGGTGGTTATAGCGCCAGGAGAGACAGTCAGCCTGTCAAAATCGCCCTCTCTAACAGACAAGAGAGAGAGATAAAGAGAGATGGAAAAGAGTGAGAGAGAATATATTCTGGAGAGCCAATTTCACTGAGGGGATAGAAGCGTGGTAGTGCAATTATGAAATATAGCTTTCTGTTTCAATAATGACCTTTTCTCCACAGGCTATATATAGGCCAGTGTAAATGATTTAGAGAATGGTCCATAGTGTCGTATAGATGATGGCCTATGGATTCCTACAGAGAGCAAAGACAGTTTCCGGTGAAAAATTGTCTCTCGCTGGCAGTGTGTTGAGGAAGAATGGTGGAAATGACAGGTGGGGACACTGGAGAAAGCACTGTAGGGCACTTCAACGCTATTCCTCTCTCAAGTTGTTGTCCTTCTGCTGCTGTTAGTCACTTCCAGTTCCTATACTTGTGTGTGTGTGTGTGTGTGTGTGGGAGTGTACGCCGCCTATGTGTGTCTGCAGGAACTCAACAGAAGGAAAAAGGGCACTCTCATGTGGGCTGTTTTTCTTTCACCGTAATTAATCACTTGAGGATCACATGATTGTCTCAGCTCAAGATTCATTTTCATAATAATAATTTAAAAAAAATCTCCTTCAGCACAACTTTTGCTGCAAGGAGTCACACATGAAAGCCCAGCGAAACACGGTCTCAGCACTGCTGCCAGTTGTACCAAACACCCACACTGGCTGCAGCAGTGCTTACTACGCATCTGTCTGGATAGATAGTCAGAGGTGCTACCAGCCAGCCGCTTTCTCCCCGTGCTGAGCCAAAGTTGAGCGGGGGAAAAAGCACTGGGGTCAGGAACTGAAGAACTCCTGTCTGACCCGCTAATATAAGAAGCAGACACTGGTGGAATGTCAAAGCAGCTGTAAACCAGAAAACATGTTTGACTGAGTTAAAAGCACAGACGGCGACCTGGAATATTTATGCTCAACCACTTAACAGCAGCAATTACACATGCATGGAAGTATGTATTGCCATGTTTACATCCACATAAACACATCTAACTCTCAGAGTCATTACAGGTCGTCATGTCTGTTTTGTAACCAGCAGCGGTACAGCACATATACCCCACCAATATACAGTCCTCCTCAACATCTGTAAATCACAGTGTTTGTCTTTTGCATGTACGCAGACCTAAGCTCTAGGGCTGCACTATTATCTCCAGACATCTGCATTCTATTTATATATATGTACGTTTTAAATACCCACTTCAAGTGTTTTTTTCTGAGCAGTCAATAATCTAAAACTGATGCATTTTACAGGGATAAGAAAGGGGGAAATGCTGCAAATCTTGTCATAACTTGATAAATAAATAATGGAACACGTCAATCTTTTGTTGGTTGAATAATGTCTAATTGTGCGTCAGATTTTAAACACATCACCAAACTTTTTTTTTTTTTTTTTTTTTTTTTTTTTAATTTCAACACGAATCACAGAACCCATCAGCTACAGACCTTTTTTCACGGCAGCAAACACAGATGTTACCGATGAGACTAATTAAGTTTCTGCTCCGTTCAGGTCAAACAGAGTCAGGATGCTGCTATTGTGTGTGTTGGCTCGCTGGAAAGGTTCTGCCACACTGAATGGAAGAGGACCGTAATTAGTATCATTGGTATGACCAGTGTTTGCCCTAGAATATGGCTGTCTTTAAAAAAAAAAAAAGGTCTACTGTCTGACAACAATTTAGCTTCTCAGGGCAATGGTCAATGTTTTATGGCTTCTGGTGAACCTGAGTAATGTTTCTGTGCCCTGGTCGTTGTTTACAGTCTGATTAGCAACTAGAGATGCAAGAATGGAGATGAGACAACGAGGGCTGCACAGTTAATCAAAATTTTTATAGAAATTGCAATATGGCTTTCTGGAATTTTCAAATCGCAGGAGGCGCAATATTTGTTAAAGGCAAAATGTGTCGTGAGGCAGAGATGTCCTGACTTAAGAAAACCTCTTCATTTGGTACATATTCCTGAAAAAAAATCACACCATTTTAACATGTTTTTCAATCAAAATGATCCAAAAATAATCATTACCTCTGATACTGCGAATCATATCGAAATTGCAATACCGGTCAAAGTAACTGCAATTACATATTTTCTCAAAATCGTTCAGCCCTGGAGGCAACGTCTACAACCTGGTTGTATTTGCATAAGAAAGAAGATAACAAAATAAAAAAAAGCTAATAGATGCTAAATCATCATCAGACAGCAGTCAGTGAGTTAACAGATTAGATTTGGTAAATGCATTCACCCGCTTTTAACTGTTGACTTTCATGCAACCCAAGGCTGTTCAAACATGATTGTTCAATAATACAGGGCTGGGAGATGCAGCTAAAAATGTACCATGATAAAAAATATTTCATTTCAGTCTATTATTCTAACCTATTTTGACCTTTTTTAAAGGAGAAAAAGGCTGAATTTAGCGACTCTATTTATCAATGCACAGAGGTGTTAGACTTTGAAAAAAGCTACAACTAAAGTGCCTCATTGACAAGCGGACGTTTTCTTTCTTTCTTTCTTTCTTTTTTTTATTTATCAATTTCCGCTCCATCTGCACTCATTTTCTCACTCAGTTGTTGTTGTGTCGCATGTCGATGGTGCGACAGAACAACACACCTGTTGATTGGCTGTTAGCGTGTCACTTGTAGCACACTCCATTATCAGGGGATATGACAGACTGTTTGAGATGGGGTGTATTCAATCATTACCTACTTTTCATGGTGTTTTGCATTTACTGCATCTAAATAAAACTTGAACATTTTACCTTTTTTTTTACTGTTATTGATTTAGTGTCTGTTGGTGTATTGCTATTGTGTTTAAATATATATTTTGGGGCTTTTCGTGTCTTTATTTGATAGAGGCAGCTGAAATGGAGACAGGAAAGGAGGGAAACCGATAGGATGACATGCAGTGAAGAGCTGGAACCGCTGGCCGCTGCGGCAGGCTGATAGCCTCAGTGGGGCAGACGCTCTGCCAGCTGAGCTGCAGGGGCACCTGCTATGTTGCTATTCTTGAATTGCCCAAGCCTAAGTTAATATAAATTTAGTATAGTTAATCAATATACTGCATATTTTCTTTTTTGTGTTGGCTTACTTCTGATATGTTTGTCCTGGATACTCACAGTATGACTCTGGACATCTGCACTGGACTGTGAGCTTGTTGTTTCATTGAAGTTCTGTCTTAGTGTCATTAGTTGTTGTATCTATTCTCAGTTTAATTAGTTTGGATTGTTGTTGTCACAAAATGCATCATAAGTAAATTCAATGAAATCAGTTTATTTTCCAGCCCTGAACCACTAACCCACACACACACTGCCGCACCCAGCAGTCACCGAGGGGAAGCCCCCCTGTGGTGCCAGTGTACAGCCATGCCAGACTCCACTCTCTTATTATCATGATTGCCTGCAAAAGGTGGCGGGACGCTGAGTCCATTCAGCCTGCCAGACGGCTTCATAAAGCGGCTGCCGATGGTTCCCAGTGGGGCCCTCATCAGCGACAGAGAGCAGTGAAGCGCCTCTGGACTTTGCTCTCTGAAGTGACAATAGTTTTCCTGCCGATAGAGGGAGAAAAGAGAGCAGGGAGGGGAGGAAAACAAGATGGCCGCCAAAGCAATAGGCATCTGTTGAAAAGCCTCATAGGGAGGTCATCCAGGAAGTAATGAGGTGAGACGCTGCAGTAGAGCAGTAGCTGTCAGTCAGTTTGGACATTGTTGGGTTATAATGAGTGCCTGTTGTGAGTGGTGAGCACCTACATAACTAGGCAGCTTGCTTGAATGTGCACCACCTTTAGCCTCCTCCATCGTCTGCCTCACTTGCAGTAATCTCCTTCATCCTTCATTCTTTTTTCCTCCTCACTGAGAACTAGGCAAGTAATGCTACCCATGGACCATTTCCCGAGCATAATCCAACATCTGTCTTGCACACAGCTCTTGCTTTGGCATTAAAATCTTCACACACCCCCTCCTTCCCCCATCCCTCCTCCTCCACCTCCACCTACTCCTTCTCTTCTTCCTCCACCCCCCTCTGGTAGCCGTCACAGCTTCTGAACGATTTCCTCTCACTGGGAGGCTCCTCCGAGTCACTGTGGCAGTGTCAAACGAGGCTCCTATTTAAGCTCATTAAATGTTTCCAAGAGAATAGGAAATCAATGGTGCATACCAGTGCACGAGAACTTTTCTCTTAATTTAATTTCCCCTCCCCCTTATCTGTTTGCACATCTCTCTCTACTTCTTTTTCTCCCATCACTCTCGCTTGTTCTCTCCAGCCTGTCGTTCTCCTTTAAGCAGCGGAGGTGGTGGTGGTGGTGGGTGAGGCAGGGGTGTAACACTTGCCTTCAGAAACCATTTTGGACTCGTATTAGTGACAGGCACCATGGTGCGGGGCTGTCCAGACTCTTCAGTGTTGTTTAGCACTCAGTGCACGGAGGACAATCGACTTGAAAGTTTTGCTCACACTGACCTCAGCCCCGGAGTTTTAGCTTTTGTTTCGGGCCATGCTGTTAAGGGAACAGGTTTCGACCAGAACAGAATGTTGTAGTGAAAACGTGGGGAGAGTGATGCATGGTGATGTCTTTTTGGGGTTCAGATGACCCCAGTTTAAAGGTATAATATTCAACATCTTCCTAAAAAAATGTATAGACTCATATAAAAATAATCCCTTTCAATCTTCACTTCTGACTCAATAGAACTGTGTGGTGGCGGCTGCATCTGCTTGTATTTCCTAATTCTCTCAGTATTTTGCTGTGCTAGGGATGTTATACCATCCGAGAGAATTAGGGCTGTGTATTGGGAAGAATCTGGCAATATGATATTACGATACAAGTGTTACAATTCAGTATATTGCGATATATTGTACATAGATAACGTATACAGAAAACACCACCATGTGCATAAAATCTGACTTTAAAAAGTTACCCTCTAAGTTGATAGTCAGGTGTGTTGATATTTGCATATACCCCTACTGCAAAGTAATCTCGACAATCAACTATCATGGTGGCCCTGTGTTTGAAAAAACACTGCAAAAGAGGGCAAAAGTGCCCTCTTTGTTCCCCTTAAGCTAGATAAAACATGTTAAGTGCCCTCTAGGGTGCCCTTCCAGTAGACAAAATGAACTGAGGTGCCTTCTAAAGTGCCTTTCCCATGGTCAGAAGGTGGTAAAGTGCCCTCTAGAATGTAGGCTTGGGTGGTATTTTTCATAGTGTCCTGACATTTCACCAGGGTGTGCGGTATATGTGTGAAAAACCAAATTATTAAAAGCCATTCTAGCATGTATGACATTGCATAGCTTACCATGCTTTGTGTCTAATATGCAATTAGCCTTCTTAGACAAGTCTCGCAAAAGGTTAAAGACTTATGGCTCACAGATTAATGAATACATAGGAAATAAGCGCCCTTACTCCATAGATTGCTAAAGAACCTAATGACACTTGCTATGGATACCAACAAATCATTTGGCTGAACGGACATGCTTTACAGCTGTATCATGTTGCCAATAGATTGTGTTTATAGTCGGCAGAATCATGTTAAAATAAAGTTATATGTGGCAGTATTTTCAGGATTATGTATCGAGTTATATTTAATTAATTAGGTCGGAGACTTAGTCCGAGTCCACCACTGCTGATGCGATTATGATAAGCTCTGACAAATCCTGCTGATTTTTACCTTTAACAACACTCCTACCTCATTCTTGCTTCCTTGACGTTCACTCATGGCCTTGTCCTATTTTGTCCACCTCTTGTCTTTTGCTCATCAGAAGTTTGTGTTTTATTAATGCTTGTGTGTGAGTTTGGGTGATTGTGAGTACACGTCTGGCAGGGCTTTGTGCTGTGTGAAACTATGCCTGGGGGCTGGGTCCACACCTTCTCTGGAGCTCCTGTAATTGCTCTTCTGGGGCCTTGTCTCTGGCTCTGAGCCTGTCTCCATCACTCTCACTCTGTCTTTCTCCCTGGCTCTTTGGCCTCCTCCCTTCTTTTTTTGCCCTCTCTTCAACCCCCCCTCCCTCTCGCCTCTCCCTGCATGGCTCATTATGGCTTATCCCCACCTGCCCAATCTGGGAATTCTCTTTACACACACAGACACACATCCATACAGAGCCACTCAGCAGTTTTCAGAGCTGCCTGTCGCTCGGAAGCCTTGTGTACTATCTGCTATAAAACAGCTTTGCTAATACTGTTTGGCCGAGAAATGGAAACAATAGTGCCGTCACATTTTTTTCTCCTCCAACTGGTGCAAACAGACAGTTTCTCATCTCTGTTCTGGCTGTCAGTGCACACTTTTTCAGAAAACCCTGGCCCTTCAACCCCTGCTCCTGCCTTTTTGTATAAAGCAGCCTCAGCCACAGGCTTCTAACCACAGGCTTGGGCTTTTCCATTTCCATCCAAAGCCCTCCCTCCAGCCTGTCACCCAGCAGCCCCACCATGCCTGTTCCCAGGCTAGGGGGCTTACTTTGAAGGATAATGGATGTGGCCAGTTGCAGCTGCTCAGCAGCAGGGCACTATCATAGGAGTTATCTAAGGGCCTGAGTGTCCTGTGATGAATGGCTCGGAGCTGTGTGTCTCCACCGATCAATAAGCCACTAGCACCCAGATGAGCTAGATGCCCCCTCGCTCTCCGCTCCCCCCACCATCCACACATATATCTCCCTCTCATAATCTCCCACTATGTTTGTGAACTTTTCCCTCCAATTCATGGCCTGAATTGGGCCATTGATCTTTTATCCCTGGCTTGTTTTAAATAAAGGGTCAGTATCTCCTCTCCACCCAAGCATGCAGGGTTTCTGACAGCAGTTATTGCTACACTGGCGGCAAAGCACACAAACATTACTTTAGCCTGATCGAACGGCCGTAATCGGAGAGGGAGAGCAGAGAAAATAAGGGAGTATGAAGCGGCTGCTTCCCCCCACCCCGGAGCACCGCTGAGGCTTCCATCACAAGGCTGATGCAAGCGGAGGTCCCATGTGGATATACACACTTGTAATGCAGACAAACACACGCGCATATACCAAACAGTCTTGCTGTCAGGGCTCATTGAGCGCAACCTGTCCCAAAGCACCTTAACAGCTCCACCCAATCTGAATTGAAATGGGATGTTGTCAGTTTACTCTCTCCTTTGTCTCATAGCTGTGCACACATGTATGTGAGGTCTCTCCAGACCACTAAAGCGTGTAAATCTGTATTTCTGTTGCAGAACAACAGGTGTGTCATAGCTACTGTATGTGTTGGTTTTTGATCTGTTTTTCCTGCACGCCTGCGCTCTGCCGACGAGGGATTTGCGATGAAAAGAGCCGACTGGAAATCTCTCTCCCTCTTCTCTTTCTCTTCCCCTCCCTCCGGGGACCTTCAGCAGTCTGCATCTTCCTCTCTTCCTCCTCCTCTCTCACCTCTCCTCCCACTTCGCTCCTCTCCTCTCACCCTCCAGCTCTGATTCTCCCTCTGATCTGCCGTTGTCTCTGTCACAAGGAGCAGATTCTCAGCCTGGTAATTGCATGTCTACTGGCCACCACACCTGTTGCTGTCAGTGCAGTGGTGTGGGAGAGAAGGAGGGGGAGCTCTGCCCTCTGGCCTCTGTGGCTCCAACCCCCCCTCACCGCCACCTTTGCTGCGGGTGTGAACCCACAGGGAGGTGGGAGTGTAATACGGCGAGTGTGCACATGTGCGGGTATAGGGTGCTCTCACAGTTAATTGTGTTTATCTGTAACCTTGAGCTTCACCTCTAGCGTGTGTGTCCGTGCAAATGCGTGTGTGTGTCTCCTCAAACCTGGCTGGTGCTGATGGTTTACTCTCCCTAATCCTCTCCTCTGCACCCTCTCTCCTCTTTCCCCTTATCCAGAGCCCGGGCCCTTAATGAAGCTGGGGGTCAGCGGCAGTGTGCGGCTAATTGGCCAAGTTTGCCCGGGGCTCCGGCTGCCTGTGATTGAAGTGTCCAGCGAGGGCCTACTGTGCAGCCGCTGCTGCACCCTGCTCAGTTCCACTCCAACAGCCAAGACGCTCCCTGCACCCGTGTCTGCCTCTCCCTAGTGAGTAGCACCCGAGGTCATTCTATTTTCACTTGTACTCCCAATACTTTGTCCAGCTTTCCTTCTTCTCGTATTATTTTCACGCAGCGAAGAGTCCACAGGCTCTGATTTTTTTCTGAATCACTTGTCCTACATGTCATTCCATGTTTCTTCTTATAAACATTCATCTTCTGTGCCTCATTTTTTAAGCTTCTCTGCGTCTCCTCTTTCTCTGGTTGTATTTTTTTTTTTAAATGCTAGACATTCATTCCCACACTTGGTCCCAGCATTTTCTCACTTTCCTTGGCTTGTGCCATCCTCACACTCTTTCTCCTCACTTGCCTCAGTGGGATTCGGGCAATTACTACGGTCCCCCATTGGCCAGCAGCCAGGAAAAAAAAAAACAACTTCCAGCCCCTATTTCTCTCACAATGGGTCCAACAGTCCCAGCCCTGGCCAAGCTGTATCACACTGTTCTGAGTTAACAGGAGGGGTTGGAGGCGATGGCGTGGAGGGGGGGTGGGGGGTGCCTCTAATTAGTCGAGCCTCCACTTTCTACTCGTTAAGGCAGTCCTGGCTCCCATTGTTTGGCTGTCAGTACAAGAGTGGAGGTAGCGGGGCGATAGTGAGCTCTAGGGAAAGGACTGAGCAGATAGGGTGTACAGAGCAGAGGGAGGGGAGGGAGGCAGGAGCTTTGCTACCCAGCAGATAGTTGACCGTCTCACCTGGGAGTTTCACAGGCAAGGGTCGGCCCGCGAGTGCCACAGAACACCAATGAAAACAATTTCTGTTATTGTGCTCATAGAAGTGGAACATTGCTGCCTAGTAAATGGTCAACAACACTAGTGTGTTTGGGTGTCAGGAAACAATGGTCCAATTATAAGTCAAGTCTTGGCCTACAAGTTAGGATAAGTTGTATTCTGTCAAAACTTTGTTCGCACCCCAGTAGGTTTCTACGCTTGTTTATTAAGGGCTGTAAGTAATTAAATTTGCTCTGATGCTCATTAACTGAAGATCCCCAGCAATTAACTGCTGCTATAATAGTTTTATATAGATAGCTGTAAAAGTTTACTTTGTCCATACTTCACTCAACAGTGGAGAAACTAGAATTACCATGATTCACTCAGTCAATGAAATGAGTGAATAGGTGAGGAATATTAATGGTGTGTTGCATTTGTCTGGAATGTCCGAGTTTCCAGTCACAAATTTCAACTGGAGTGCTCCCTGAGTTGGATTTCTGACTTGGAAAAATGGAGGAACCTCACCAACCCTGACCTCAAATGTTTGAGAAGATATTAGAATCCAACTGATATATATACAGTATATCGCCCCAATAGTGGCCTGATATGGGCCTATCACAGATATGTCTGTATTTATCGATCCTATATTGAGAGCCTCTTGCATTTTTTTTTAACTGGATTTTTTGGCGACTCACTGTAAAAGACAAACAGTCTGAACAGTATTATTAAAACCTGCTGTAAGATCACTGGAGTGAAACGAAGAGATCCAAATTCCTTTTTTAACCACCAAATCCTTCAGAAGGCTTCTTCTGGACACAGTCATGCAAGTGAATTTTCTCTGTTGCCATCAGGGCGCTGCTATGTTCTAAATCTTTCATTCCCTCTGCAATCCATCTTCTCAATGCTTTGTAGTCATGGTTGGTATATGTTTTTGTATGATCGTTTTACTGTATTTTAGCAACTCTATTTATAGTTTCCACTCCTCATTACCTCTCTGGCATCACAATTTCGGGGTTGTATGTTACTATATGTGTTTGTTTTATGTATGTCAAGCTGCTCCAACAAATTGCCCATAGTGGGATTAAAAAAGTTACATGGAATTGAAACTATTTGTTTCAGAAAACCTTTGCATAGTCATATCAGTGCAAAATCCACATAGAAGAGCTCTATTTTTATTCCAGTTAAAGAATTCACTTTATTGGCCACCATATCTCTAATGGATTTCTATGTGCAAAATACTGTGGAACTTATTATCAAACACAAAAAAGTTTTTTTTCTCAACTTGTCGTACTTGAACACGATGAACTTGGGTGTGATGTCATTCCAACATTCGACCTCTGAGGAGAACGGGACACAATGTCATGTAATTGCATACAATACACTGTGTTTGGGTTCACCCACCGTTCATCACCTCCTCCTAAACTGCTTCTGTGGTGTTCTTTAAAACCCAAAGCTGCCACAAAGCCCGAGGACTTGCTGGTTTCTTAGTGTGCTACACTCGTCCATCTGTTGAGGGCTTAGCTTGACAGACAACTCCTTTCCTCACTCATCTCCTCCATAATCAGCTGTTTGCTTAGGTCATAACTCTTGTGCTCCACTTTCCATCACATTTCCTCCAGTGCTGCATGCCTGCCAGCCTGCCCGCTGGTGTTAAAGATAAACAAAATATGGCTCATTTGAAAAGTAGGCTACCCCAGGTGGTTGTTCTGGCTGCGCTGACTGAATAGAACTGGGATGCAGAGACGCTTTTTTTCTCCCTCAAAGTACTTAAGCTACACTTGTTGTGACCCAAAACACAGCGCATTAAAAATTCACACTTCTTATTTTTGGAGTTTTGTTTAGTTGTTAGTTAGTTGTTATGCCTTTGTTGTTCCCACGCTTCATCTAACATCCCAGAAGATTGTGTAAATGTCATGGTAATAACATGCTTTTGGTATCCATGAGGATTAGGAGGTGTCAATCACTTCTCCCGTGAGGATTTGACTTGGCACAACCCTGGAGCAAATAGGTACTTTGGGATGAATGAATTAGGATGCACAGGAGCAAAATAAATCTCTTGTTTTGGTGGTGAGAGCAGGGCCAACAGTTTTCTTTTCCCCTTGTGTGACTCTGACCTTTTTATCTGCTGCGTTACTTAAAGATGCCGTGAACGTGTGTCAACGCAGTCAGCTTATTTGTGTGTGAGATATTTGTTGAATTTACTTTTTTTCCCAATGTGTCTTTGAAGATATAGCACTAATAGGTAAACAAGACCATTTAATGGATACTGGTACCTTTGACACATAATATTTCAAAGAGGCAGCCTATACGAAATATTGTCTTTGAACAAGGCTCCATGTTTGTTTGGAATATCGCTGATGGCGGTACCCTAACTGTGGCACTTCTGAGGTTGGTTCAGGTTAATCAAGTGAGGAGCGACATCAAAAGTCCTTTCTATGATACTCAGAATGAGTCAGAGTTTAACTATGCATCCCCAGAGATGAGAGTGAATAATTCATTTGTCACACTAAATCAAAGTGATGATCCTAACTTTAATGCCTGTGATCCATGGAAACTCTGAAATTGTCACAATGGTTTGTCTAATGACAATGTGTCATGTAATCTAAAGCCCGTTTCTATGTTAAGGTCATAGTGGAAAATGCACATGTTAAAAATCCTCATGGTCTTGCCGTGTTTATTATTTTGTCATGAACCATGGAGAATATTTTCTGTTTAGATTCCTCTGCGGCGATAAATGTATAATTCAATCGCAGGCTTTGAAAATGCATCATCACCAAAGCAAGGTATTGCAGTGGCGGCATTAACTAGCACCTTCAGAATTTATAAAATAGGTTAACATTTCTGCCAGCCCCCTCCTCCAAGCATACCTGCCAGATGATGAACTTTGAATCTGTGCAGGAAATTCAGAGTTCTTCTTCTAAACGCATTATACACGTTAGAAAAAAGTTGCTGAAAACATTTGAAAAGACTGATAACTATGTAGTACTGAATGGTGGAGTTAGACCATTAAACTGTTGCCACACTGTTTGGGGTGGACCTGAAATGTGGCTCGATGACGCAACAGAGCCATAGTAGACTCCTAACACTATACAAGCCCTGCAAACTGAGTCACGAACGACACTACCCGCCAAACCATCCACCCTCCCCGTTGTTCAGCTATGAATGTACCTTCAGTGAGTCTCAGTCGGCAGTTATTGCTCACATCAGTTCTAACAACTTGCCAAAGAAAAAAAACCCCTCCTGTTCCAGGCTGAGAGAAATGTGTTGATTCTTGAACGAGTTGATAGGACACTGTTCTCTGGCCAATAAAGCTGCTAGACGGGGCATCAATCTGAGAAAGTGGAGCAGACACGCCCCTGGCGTTTCCGAGCGGAGAAACCCGCTCATTTTTTAATGATTTTAAGACCCAATTTAAAAAGATCAGATAAAAGATTTTTTTCAAGCGTTAAAATTTGGCTGTGTGGTTAATAACACATGTTTCTGTGGTGCAACACTCACACATATTGCTTTACACAGACTTTAATCACTGCAGGTCAACACAGATATGAGGCCCTCATCACCCACCCGGGTTTGGTTTTGCTCATCGAGCACAGCAAATGCCACGTCCTTGTGGTACCAAAATAATATAAAAACACCTTGTTCTCTGCTCATCACCCCTTCCCGTCCTCCTCCGAGCCTCTCCCAACTCCAATGCGGTGCTGCAGCCCTCTAGTTTTCCATCGCCCCCTGTGAATATCCAAGCTGTCGAGGCTGACTGGGCCGAACGTTTTCTTGCCAGGGCACAGTTGGAACAGATCCGGCCTCCGGGCCACATATACTGCTCCTCTCCAGCCCCTGCAAACAAGGCCTGCCCTCCACAACTGTCATCTAAATGCTAAGCGCCTCGGATTGCGATGGTAGATTCCATTTGTACATACTTAATCACTTTTTTTTTTTAACTGCCTGTCCTTTTGGAACGTGATAGCTTTACATGCTTTACAGCTTGCTGAGCATGAGCTGCTGTTTGAGCAGGTTTTGTGATTCATTGAATTTGCACTGAATCACCAATAAAGAAAGAGTCTTTGTTAATCAACAAGGTGCACGGTGGCAGAAATCTGTATAGATGATACAGATGCTTGTTGTTTGGTTTTTCTATTTGAGGATTATGGGCTTTTCTTTACTCGGAGGCATACTTTTTTTTGAAGCAACAAAGTGTTGTGTAATGGTTATCTCTTAGATGTTGGTATGAGACCTGTCTGCTGAGTTAATCGCCCATCTGCACCCTTGAGGGCTGAGAAATGTGGCCGTCAGGCTTTATGGGAACATAAGCTAAACAGCCAGGACCACTTTAAGGGGAGGCATGTTGAGAGACAGACTCCAGACGAGCCTCTCTAACAGTTTCATATCAAACCCACAGACATACAAATCTCCACAATGATCTGCCAAGTTTCTGCAGAATTCACTGGAGCAGGAATAGCAGAATTTCACACCCCCGCCCCGAGCCCCTGCTCGCCTTCTCTCAGCCGTCACTGGACGGCGCTTGGCAGCATAGGGTGATGGGAAACATCTGCGAAAGTCAGTATGTGTATGTTAGCGGATTGGTTGAATAAACTCGCTACATAAAGAATGGTGTTCTTATGTTTTTATTTATTTATTTTATTTTATTTTGGAAGCATATTTTACATGGCAGCAGACGAGTCAGTTGTTGTAACATGGATCTCACAGTGGAATGAATGAAATATGAATGCAGATACAACATGCAAACTGTTTTAGGAGTTGAAAAAGCTCCAGGGCTGATGTTTTAGAATTGATTCTGCAGCCTTGTTGGCAGATAAATGAGCAGGAGCAAGTGAGAAAAGAAGAGATGATAATGCACTTCCTTCGCAGCTAAATTACTTCCTGTGGCTGGCAAAGAGGAAGTAAAGTCAGCCCCTGGATTCATTTTCCTATTTTTATTCCATTTTCTTTGCACTAACAATGTTGTGTGTGCATGCTGACTGGTATATTGTCAGGAAATAACTAGGAGACAATGATTCAGCAGGTCCTCTGGATGCTCCTCTGCAGCTGCCAGAGATTTGACTGCTCAGAGTCACTGAAGTCTCTTTTATTTGGGTGTGCTGAGCAATATAAATAATGAAATGGAGCCAGTAATTGGTGGTTCTTGGTAATTAGGACCAAGCTGTCAGCTAGCAAAGTTGCAGTCTGATGGCGCTGCAACAAGGGCAGTAATTACTATTATCTATGGGGGTTGTTGACACAACAATAATCCCATTCTTAACCAGGATAGCGGGGCTTATGTTTACTGTCCCCATTTTTAAGCGGTTCAACCACAATAATGCCACAGAAATAAATCTTCAAGTATTTGTGTTAATGTCCGTCAAGTAGCCGGCTCTAAACCATTACTGTAAACGGAGAGGGAGACCCCTGGCCTTGAATTTTCCACTTGGTGACTATGTGAAGAGCTTGTCCATATTTTCATTAAGCAAACAGTTTGACTTTTTCCCTGCGAGCGGCGTGACGCCCAACCATAAACAGCATTATCAACCATCTCAGCAGGTTTTCTAATACCCCTGTAATCCTGTCATTTCATTCATGGATACTGCCGGGTTATTCTGGGCCTGGAGCGTATCTTCCCGCCTGTCTCTGCTCCTCTGTGTGAGAGATTGGATTCCCCATCTCCCCTCCTGCTCCGTCTTGCCACACACACACACACACACACTAGCACACATGTTCATACCCGAGTGTTCGCTCATCTCTTGTCAGATCCCCATAGTGTAAATCGGCTGGTCAGACCCGATGATATATAGGCTGGAGGACAAAGGCACCGTATACCCTGTGTAGGTGATGATTCCTAGTTGCGGATAATAACTTGCCCTCGCTGAAGTGAAATTCCGCTCATCTGCCTCACGATTTACAAGCGCAGCATTTGCCCCGTGAGATGAAGAAAGGGAATGGCCTCAAAAGCAGTGCACCCAGGTGACATTTCCTCTTTCTGCTATCATGCAAAGTAATGAACCTGCCTGAGACTCGCATGACTTTATGCAAGAAAGTGTGGAGTGTGATTATTGGGCGAGGGGAAGGGGGAGCAGCTTGGGGACGTGAGGGGTGACCAAAGGCTAGACGAGTTTCTGTTTCCACCTATACTGTAGCACACAACACGCAAATTGCATCAGCTCTGAATTAAACATGTGGCACCTCGTTGCTCGAGGCGTGATGGACATTTAAACATATTGCGAGGCAGAGAAAATGGCTTTTTCAGTGGGTTATTTATGGTGAAGATATTGTATTCATTTGATTATAATAAAACATCCATTACACTCTGAGTGAATGGCATGGAGAGGTGAGGCCGGCAGAGTGCAGCTCAATGTAATAACAACTGCGCGCCTGCTCTAAATGAGCCAAGGAAAAGAGCGGGTTCCTGTAGATATTAGTTTCCTTTGTAGGGGTGCTCAGATCTGCTGATATGCTTTGTGAGGAGTAATAAAGAAATATATCTGTTTTTATTGTGCCTTGGCGACAGAGTTATGTTTAGAGCTAGTATAAAGAGCTGGAACATGGCGTAAAATGATATTATGGCCCATTAGGTGGGGGCCCGAGCTAAGCGTCGCTAGCGGTAACCAAGGACTGGGGGTAATGGGGCCGCGGCGTATTGTCTGTGATCTGCTCTTTCACTTCTCACTGATTGAATCGTCTACATCAGTGGCACTCCATCTCCTGGGGAACCGGAGTCGACGAGGTGATTTTGGCTGAAGACATCACTCTGTCAAACCTGGGAGATAACAGGGAGGGGGAATTGGAACTGGGGGCATTCTGAAATGTAAAGGAAAGGTGACGTGCAGGAATTAAAGCGAGATTGGTGTGTAGCACGGACTGATCCCAAGGTGTATAGATGTTTCATTTCGGAATAGAAATCATCTCGTTCTTTATAGCTGCGCGTAGGGTCTCCTGCAACAAAACAATAATAAATACAGTTTACTTCAGTTGGATTTCTTACCGTGAACGGAGAAGAATATATCTGCTCTCCAGCTCTCCTCTCACGTGATTTAGGCCTACTTATGCTGCAGTAGAGCTTAAACCAATACTCTCAAGGTTCTTACTCTCCTAACCTTGCATCTCTGTCTCTCTGTGCTGAATCTCTACAGAGGCAACCCTCTGCTGCCGGGGCCTTCCCCAGTGAATATCAATAGGAGGGGTTAGGATCATATTAAGGTGCTGTTCCGTCTGGCAGAACCTTTAACATAGTCTTCCCTTAGGACCCATTCCTGCTCGACATACTGCAAGGAGAAGGTTGAGAAGCAGTAAATTAGCATACCTGGTCGCTCAGAGGTCTCCCGCTTCAGGCTCGACACCCAGAACTCGCCTATAAACTCAGCTTCACCTCTACTCCCTGTCAACCTCCGCCCTTCCAGTTGTGTGTTGAATAGGCAGGACATTGTGTTGAGCGACATAGTTTATCTGCTCTCCTGCGCAGCCAGCATGGGGGCTCGGGAAGTAATCTGAACCAAGCAGGCAAAGAATTCCAGGCATCCTGAAAGGAACCAGATGTGTGTTTTTGTTCACTCCATTTCATGAGTGTGCACTTGGTGATTTTTACTTGCATATAACAGAGGCAGGATTCTAGTGATATAACAACAAGAAGTTAAATACTTTAATATAATTCTTTTTCCAAAGGGATTTTTAATTGAAATTTTGTCCAGTGCATTCCAAAGCAGGTTTGGCCAAGGATTGTTGTTGATTATAAATCAGTTGAGCTCGAAGTATTAATAAATGTTTATGGGGATTATTATTCTTAGAGTTGGGTACTGAACTACAGTACTTTTATTTTGCTACCAAATTTCGATATCTAAAGAGTAAATCTCATCAGTGTTGGTGAGCTTGTGCCATGCTTATACCAAGATCTGATAATGCTGGCGACTGGCTGTCTAACGCTGCATGTCATAGAGGCAGATATATGCCCAGTGACGGGGATCATAGTTTTGTTTTTTGTTGTTTAGTAAAATTTGTGCTACTTGTTAGCTAGCCAGTGCAGTTCTTTTGACAGGTATTTATATTTGTTATTCAGTTCAATACTGCACAGATGTTCCCTCAGTTTCTATATTTTAGTCCATCTTCCTCCTTTGAAGTGATGTGTAATGTAATTTTCTTTTTGTTGAAATAGATTTTTATAAGTATCGTTTAGGAACCGGCATCGAAGTCGAGGTATCTGTATCTGTACCAGTATCAAAAATTGTACCCAGCCCCAAATATAATTGACTACAAATTCCTTAAATGTTTTAATATTCCCATCCAATGTTTTTAAATTGTATTGTTCTATCAGCCCTGTTGCACAAGAGAAAACAAGTATATCTTTGTACCTCATACCATACAGCTATCATATTTGTCAGTGTAGGGTTTGATGTTTTCTTAGTTAATCCTGAAAACCTTACAGAGCTGTGTGCCGGCAGCTGGACCATTTCAAAGCATGTTTCAGCGTCTTTCCATGCTGGTGCGTTTACTGTCAAGTAATAAAACCTTATCGTTCTGTTTTGACATACCCAGTAACACCACAACAAGTTCAGGCACCGTAGCCTTTATAGTTGGCCGATTTGTCAAAATTTTTCCAACCAGGCACTGCCAGCCCAGCAACCAACAATCACACATTATATTCATGCTGGTCCGATTTCAGGTGAAAACATGTGCATGCTGCGGGCCTGCTATGTTATGTTTGCTTTTCTTTTTAAATGGTTCAGTAAAAGAGAAACTGAATTAAAGCTCGTCCTAGAAAAATACAGACAGAAACAAAATAAAACTCAACCAAGTTGTCTTTGTTGGTCTTTGCAAACACCAACTCTTGGTTTGGTTGGAGTAAATCTATAAATCTGAGTTAGATGTGAAAAACCAACTGACAGTGGACTCCGATAACTGATATATTCGTCCAGTCGCCCAACCCTAGTAGCCCTCTCCCGTTGTAAAGGTAAATTCAGAAGTGACCAACACAGTCTGGGCCGTCTATTTTTCCATATAAAGTTGTTAGATAATTTCTTTAGTCGAGAAAAGAAGTTTTAAGAAGGTGGCAAAAGAATATTCTGAAGATAATCTGAGATATAATAGCTTGGGCAGAGTATTAATTTTCAGCTGTATTAATTCTACCTATTTGGAATATTGGGAGCGATGACCATCTATCAACTGACTCCACAGTAATATTATTAGCTTGTACAATTTCTTCTATCCTGTGAGCAATTTGTATTTCTAAGTTAAGTGAAACTGGACACACAGAGATGTACATGAATATGCTTCTGGGTGCATACTCACACACACACACACACACACACACACACACACACACACACACACACACACACATGCACACTTCCAAAATGCCTGCAGGGCAGCCTGGTTTTCATAACAGATCTAGATTATATGATAAGAAACACGATTGGCCAGAAATTCAGGCTTGTTTATGTTTGCGTACTATGCTGGCCTTGCAGCCCTCCCTTCCTACCACTCAGATTGTGTTGCTTCTACATGCATGCATTATACATGTGGGGCTGTACTGACCCTGAGATGGGCAAAACACATATATCCTTTACTGAAAAATAGTTAACTGAAACCTTTGAGAAGGAATGGTACAAAATGTGCGGTCTACACTACCTGGATGAGTATAGAAACAGTTCAGAGCACAAGAACAACACTATAAATCACTAGTGGACACTTTATTTATTAAATTATTCATTTATATTTTCTGAAATTAAACGGGGAAATTCAGATTGGAAAATGGATATGCCATTCTTAACAACAGAGGAGATTATATGAGGAGAGACCATGACTGTGAATAAAGATGGATGCTGCATCCCTGCTTACTCCCACTGCACAAAAATGAAGCCAAGATATCCTGAATATGAGCGCTGCCATATTGCTGGTGACCTCATTTGGAGCCAGAATCGGCGCAGTAGTGATCAGGGTGGGGCTGCGGTGTCGAGTTCCCGTCCAAACAGCCGGCCCACTCAACCGTGAGCAAGGCTCAGCTGTCACTCATGTTGCATCCGCAAACATGGAGGGGGCGGGGTGTAGGACTTATACTGCAGCCGGCCACCAGAGGGCGATCAAGATGTTTTTGCTTCACTTTCTTTTGGGGAGCTGTCATGTTGTCCATGATGATGTATGTCAGCAGCTCCCAAACTTTTTCTGGCACGTCAATGGGAGGGACGGATATCTGACTAAAATATCATTTATAGTCAGAGAAAAAGTTTAGATCAGAAGTTTGTGGAAAATTGAGATGCTGAGCAAGTACCCGAATATAATATTTCAATCATTTTTCATGATAGATGTTTTGACATGTCATAGCAGACAAAGCACAATTGTGACTAATATCAGTGATGGCTCTGGTCCAGTGAAGTGTCCTAGTGAGCCAACATGCGCAAAACAGGATTTACGGAACTGGAACGCTTTAATTAAATTTAGCCATTATTAATGTTATTAATTATACCTGTGCTTTCCCTGCTATGATATTTTAACAAGCCTGCCAAGAAATGGCTTATTGTTTGGAACATAGAATAACAGTCCTATCTGTGCGTCGCAGCTGCTCTCTGACCATCTGGTGCGTTATCCTAAATGCATATATTCATGTAGAGAAAGTTTTCTGATTTTTTTAAAGTCACCGCAATAGTGTATCTGTTTGGCCTGAGGACATTTATTACTTTTTTTCTTATTAAGTTGGATGTTACATGTGGTTTGGATTACATGTATATTCTTGGAAGTTATAATGGTCTCTGGTCTGGTCCCAGAATGTTGATTGCCAACTGTTGGTTTGATCTTTTTTTAGGAACTGTGAAATGTCTCCAGTTATGACCATAGTTGTTTTGTAATGTGCCAAACAATGTTTATTTGTAATGTCCGGCAGTTTAAGTGCATAGCTGTGGGGGGAGTCTCTCATCTGTTAATTCTGTGTGATTCTATGTGAAGTCATAGTGATTGATAATTGCTTTAACCTGGTAACTTACCTGGCATCCTTAAAGGGACAGTTCACCCCCAAAACCAAAAATTTGTGTTTTTCCTCTTACCGGTAGTACTGTTAATCCATGTAGATTGTTTTGGCATACGCTGTCAACCTTGTTGTGAACAGGTTCACATAATTACTTTCTTTCTATGATAGAATCTACTGGAACTACTTTCTTTCTAGTAGGAAGTCCTACATAATGGCACGTTGAGCAACACAAGCCACCTAGTTCCATTATATTGGAGGGAAACTCAGCAATTCAAACTAAAGCAATCTAAATGGATAAATAGCACTGCGAGTAAGAGGGAAAATATGTAGTCATATGAACCCTGGATGGCTGAAAACATTTTGTGTAACTTCCTCCTGGACAAGCATAAGTTTGTTAAATGATGTATTCCTGGGTGCAGCTCTCTCCTCTACATGAACTCATAAAATCGAGAATGTATTTACAAGGCAGATTGCCCTATGATAGCTATTTGTTATTTGTTATATTATATTTGGTTTTAAATTTAGAAGCTGTGAAAATTTAATTTAAAAAAAATGGTTAACATCACCAGCTGGTTTCTGGCATTACACCCACATTGCGTAAGTGTTGACCCTGAGGCTGTGGCTAAAGCACTTAGATGGTTCTGCCAGCAACACACAAAGGCTTCTCAAATCTATTCCACGTCCAAAGACTTGTTTCTCCTTCTTCTTGGCTCCACTATACCATCAAAGGAAGTGGTGTTCATTGGCCGGGGTTTTGCTGGCAGGAATGTGTGACTAAGTGTGTGCGTGCTTGTTGCCTGAACATGTAGGCCCGTATCAGCCATCACCACAGGAAATGACCAGCCGTTTGCTTTGAAGTCCCAGCAGAGTTTTTCATTATTCCTACTATCTCTAGAGACACAAGGCGACAGACCCGCCCCCCCTTACACTGCCGACGCTCTGCACTCACCCTCCGCTGCGCCCCACTCAGAGCCATGCCACCAAATGCCTGTTAGAATGCAGAACAAGCGTCTATTAGCATAGAGTATGGGAGTGCTGGCCGCCACAGGGCACAAACCCCACCACTACCCCCTCACTTCTACACACCACACTTGCCTGAAAAGGCTGAGAGGGCACGTGTAATTGCATTTTCTTCCCCCTGTGCAGAAACTCGAATGCAAGATACGGGAAATTCTAAGATTCTCCCAACCCCGGCCCATCCTTCTACTCCCCTTTTTCTCAGTTATTCCCGCTTGCCTCACCGCTCACCTCCACCTCCACTTCCTCTCCTTACGCTCCTAGCATGTCGAAATGTGTGGCGTGCGGAGATGAAATTAATTGGATCACGGTGTAGAAGTGTTCAGCCCCCCATGGCGTACTGCTGTGTAAAGGTAGGATTGGCACACGTTCGCCAGAATTTGCTGCAAGACCAAGAACTGCTCTGCTGCCAGTATGTGCCAATCTGGAGCTTCACTTCCTACACACATTAGATTTTTGAACATACACTGCTCTCCCACACATACATACAAACAACAACTGTCTTTTCTCCAGTGATTCATACAATATATATGTCCAACTTTGAGAGCAGGCAGGCAGATGTGTTGTTTATCTGCCAGTCGGGCGCGTGCCAAAGCAGCATGCCTGGGTTGGGTGTGGTTGAAATCTGGGTTAGGAAATCCCTTGTCGAGGTTATTACATGCAGTAATGCTAATGAAGCTTTTGCTCCAGTAATGGCATTACCAAATGGAAATGCTAACCCACATGTTTTAATCGAGCATCACAATTTACAATGACAAAATCCTAATGACTAAATGTCTAGTCTATGAGCACCAGGACAATTTGGATCATGTGTATGTTAATGCAGGCTTTTATGGGATACAAAAGCAGACTCCCAGCCGCAATCTCTTTTTGTGTGAAGTAGCTTTTTAAAAGCATGTTTTACTCCATCCTAAATCTGGTAAAAAATTTTTTTAGACCTGTGCCAATACAACACTTGAGTGTCTGTGCCAGTAACATAGCTTAATGAATATAAACCTTTTTCATTCAACAAAATGTGCCAAACATTTCAGCGCGTCAGTGTTTTATGTTGTATTAACACAAGCAGCGGCATGAGAGAATGAAAATGGCAACGTTTCAGGGGGCTCCGGTGGCCAAGGGGGTTTAAAGCAGTGACCATGAACTGCAACGTCCCCGTTTCTGGTCCAGCAGGAGACTGTTGAATGTTGTTCCGTCTTTCCCTACCCTTATGTTTCATCTCTCTGCTTTCCACCATCTCATAGTTTCCTGATTGAGATAAGAAGATATATGATGAAAGAATGAATAAACAATCCTACAAAACTTATCAAGCGTTCAATGTCAACTGTCAGTATAAAAAAACTTTCAGTCAGGGCTGTCTGATAGGGGGGAAAAACCTGACTTTGCAATATCTTTTTTCTGCTGTATATATTGCATTATGAAATATGCAGGAAGTTTCACCAGATACACGCTAGACTTACAAGTCAGTCTCTGAACGCTTCACTCAATAGAGTCTGAGGACTGTCTCCCATCTTTTGTTGCTAAAATTGGCTGTAAATACCCAAATGAATGGTAGGAGGCGATCTCCATCTCTGATTGTCTGGTATCGCTAGACTAGATACATGAAGTATCTTACTCATATGCTAACTAACTAACCGACCACCTGTCCTACTTCTGCCACACTTGGTTCATCCCCCTGCCACTCCTCCAGCGATCAATTTGGAACTCCTCCACTTTCGTTTTCATGTATGCGACTCTGACATCAGTATGGATCAGTGGAGAGAGATCAGGTGGACAGGTATTTGGGTAAACGTGTTTATTTACATGTAATCTACCATTTCTAATAGGGTTGTTTAAATGGGATATGAGTACCGGGAAGTTCCTCAGGTAGTGCCGAAAAATGCTAGCGTTGGTGAGTATGCAAGTCTATGCGCTGATTATTAACCCCTGAAATGGCATTCATTTGAAGTATGCATTTGTTCATGTTTTACTAGGAATTTAATCTGAGCCAACAATCATATCACATCCACACAGGGTTAGTACAATACAGCTGTGTGTGTTGTTTGTTTGGCATCAGGCATCAAAATCGGCATCAGGAAGGAAAAAAATATATGCCTGATAAAACTCGACTAAATTATGTAATCAGATGGACTTTTTGTTTAGATGAGTCATGGAAAATGAGAACCTCGCAAGTTTTCTTTTTGTATCAAACAGTGAAAAAGTTGCGGCATGGCATGTTTGAGTTTGTCTTACTTGACATTGCGTGTCCTGCAATGTGACTAATGCACACGCACACATTTCAATGTCAATGGCGAAACGTGCAGTCCTACTTTCAGTAATCAATGCTATGCACACGTTTTGGTCAAAACCCGAAAAGCATCGAGGTTCGATACTCGGCCCGACTCTGCCCTGCTCGTCTATTATATGTGTGGAACCTGTCTTGTGTTGTTATAAATGCTTCCTCTGTACAAAGGTTTCTATTTGCCCCCCTCTCCCCCCTTGCTGTCTGATCAGTGCTGTGTGGCTGTGGCTTTTTGACTTCTCTGTTTGGCCTTCTCCCTCCATCCTGCTGGCTGGCTTTGTCTGATTTATGACAGTCTGGAGCTAATGGTACAGAACCAGGATTTGTGTCTGTGGTGTTGTGACTGGATCGGTGCCGGCTCATTGGCCTCCTCACTTCTCCCTCTGTCTCTCTCCCACACTTGCTCCCTCTGGATGAGGTGAGCGACGGAGTGAGATGGCCGGTGAGCGACTCGGCCGTTGATCAGCATCCCCGTGCTCCGGCTCATTCGTCTTCATCCCCCCCCTTTCCTTTCCGCCAGAGGAACCGGGCTGCAGGCTGGCGGGAGAGCCGGCTCACCTTCAGACAAGGCCGCCAGACCTCGCCTCACCTTTTCATCCCTTTTCATCCCTCATACTCCCCCGACTCTTCCTCACACACACACACACTCGCACACTCACTCACATATACACATATCCCCCTCGCTCTCTGTCCCTCTGTGTCGGCGCTGAAGACTGGGGCCAGGCTGCGAGGCAGGCAGGGGGCCTTGTATGTGGAACTGTTAATTAGCACCGGAATCTGGAGACGAAAAAGCCACGTTATCTACTGCCACAACCCCCCTCCTCCAAACCCCCCCTTTTCTCTCTCCTTCTTCCTCTTTCCCCCTCTCTTAATGTCTCTGGAGGTTGCCTCCATCATGCCGCTTGCGTCGCCAGGTTTGTGAAGGATGTCGCTGCCAGCTGTCTTTTTCATGGACGGCTGCCAACCTCTCCCCATATCTTCCGTCCGTTGTCATTTCCTCGTTTATTCCCATCTCTCTCCCCCTTTTCCCACCTCCCCCCGTTTATCTGTTAATGAACTCTGTGTCTTGAGCCCCTTTCTGTTTTCCAGCCTTGTCTCAGGGAGAGCATGGGGTTTTTTTTAGGCGAGGACAGGGTGTTATGGAGGCCTCGTTGGCACATTGGCGCAGCGGTACCAAGGTCGGGCAGGGCGGAGTGCGCCCAGGTCGGCAGACAGTCTGTGTCCGCCGCGCTATGCCAGCTCTGCAATCTGTGAGCAGTGTGTTAAGCGCAAAACAGACACTCCATTTCCCTCTCGGCCTGGCCGCGTTTGCCTTCTTCAGCAGCCCGATAAAGGTCAGAAGAGCATGGGCGGACAAAGAGAGCTTTATATCCCACCTGAACAATGAGAATCCCAATCGATCGGCAGCTTCTGCTCCACCTTCCTCTCCACCTTCCTCTCTTTCCATCAAACCGAAGCAACATATTTTCTGTGGGGAAGCAGCGCTGCCATGGCGCCTTCACCCCTGATTGAGTTCTTTGCACTGTGGGTGAATTGTAGCACATTCCATTTATGAGTTTTAGATGGAAAGAGATAGTGAAAGACAGAAGCAGAGCGCTAGGCAGAGTCGATTATTGTACATGTGTCTCGGCTATTTAATGTAGAAAGCTGTTGAAAGCAGGGCTGACGTAGCCCACACATGCTGCCTGCCTTATTCAAGCAAGAAGGGGGGAGGATTTCTCAGTGTGTCTAGAGACTCTGAATTTGTCTAACTGCGTGGTTTCTTGTCCGTCTGCGAGCGCGTGTGTGAAAGTGAATCCATTTGTGCGTCTGTCTGTGTTTTTAGTCGCAGAGTAGCCCTGCCTCCCCTGGTGTGTGAGCGCTGTTAAGCTCCCCTGCACTTCATTTGACCCTGGCCTCCTATGAGGTGTCATAGCAAGCCAAGTGTAAAACAGATGTATGCCAAATAAAGACATGAAATCCCTCCTCATGTGAAAATGAAACAATCCCTCCTACACAGACAAACACACACACACACAGCGACTCTGCAATGAGTCAGTCATTTCTTTTGTTCACACTGTGTGACTTTTGCTCCAGAGAATTGTGGCTTCATAAATTAAGCTCACTTGGCCTTTGATTATATCAATTAATCTGCACTGGCATTGCTTTGTGAAGGACACACAGGGCAAGGCTAATTGTGCCTTTAAACCAGTTACATACAAGAATTTCCATGTCATTAGTCACTCTGCTAGAAACCTCTGAGAAGGGCTTTCCTGCTCTCTTTCTTCAAAACAGTTTCTGTTGTTTTTTTTTTATGTTTATCTGCTTGATTTTCTGTTATGTGCCTTTATTTGTCCTTCTATACCCCAAGACCCCCTCCCAGTAGTATTCCACCCATGGTTATTGAGGCTTTTGAGAGTTGGAATTTTAAATATCCCCTCATTGATGAACTACTTTGATACCCTTGTTAGAGTGAGCTGATTCCACCATCGGGGGAATTAAGGCCTCTTTTGTACACTGAAGCTCCTCAGTGCCACGCAGAGCTGTGATAGTGCCTTCTCTCAGAGAAATAGAGGAACGGGGACAGAGAGGGTGGGAGGGAGGGAGCTTCTCTCTGATCTTCTGCCTCTCTCAGAACCATCTGTCTGGTGCTGGACCAACATTCTGCGCCGCTTAGTATTAGCACTTACAAATATATACATTTCTCACATCGAGCTTTTTCAGAGAAGTTGTACCCCCCTCGCTGAGTTGTGCTCGCCAGGAGATGGGAAGCGAGAGCAGATTGAAGCTGGGTAGAGTTGTGGGAGTGATGCCTGCCGTTGCTTCATTGACAGGAGGGAGTGGGGTGCACACGATTGGATGGATAATGGAATGAGGACTGTGGATTGGCTGTGTGATCGGGGTTTGTAATATATACCAGACTGGTTAATGGAATATGTTTGTCTCCAGCAGCTTGATATCACAGCAAGCAACATTAACTCTGAGTACTGGCTGCTATATGCGCACATTTATCATTCCTATTCTTATACTGAGGGAATAGTTCCCTTCAGCATGCATTAGCAACAGGTTTTACACAGCAACAGAAGGGGCGAAAATACACATAGTCTTCACTCAAGTAGAAGTACAGATACTTGTGAGAAAAGACTCTGAAACAAACACTTGCTAAAAAACCCCACTAACATCTGGATTCTGTCTTCAGTGGGATCAGCATTCACTCACAGGACAGGTCAGGCAAGTGCTTAAAAGGAATTAAATTATTAAATCGTGTAGATAAGCGATTAATTGTTTGAGTAATGTTTCATGAAAAATTGTCAGAAAATGCTGTTTTCAGCCGCTCAGATATGGAGATTTCCTGCTTTTCTTTGTTGAATGTCATATTAAACTGAATCTCTTTGGGTATTAACTGACAAAACAAGACATTTAAAGACACCGGCTTGGACTTGGACATTTTTCACAATTATCTGACATTTTATAGACGTTGCAGCTCTGGATTAAACATGACGATTAACTAGTCTTCGTTTTATTTATTAGCAGTTATCAAATAACAGGCCAAGTAAAATTTGACTTTAGGCAACTAGACTGCTTAACATGGAAACCTGTAAAGTAACAAGCCTGTTTTGAAAATATAAGGAGTAGAAAGTAGAGATATTTGTGTTAAAATGTAGGGAGTAAAAGTAAAAAGTTGGCAGAAAATTTTACACTCAAGTAAAGTACATTAATGAAGTACTTTGTTACGTCCCAGCTCTGCACAGTAACATTGTAAACCCACCAGTGTAGGTGATGAAAACCGAGCTCAAAGCCTTTGATACCCACATTGAACATGTAGAGGTATGGATTTAGTTTTTATTTATTCTCTGTTTGCCAAATCATGTCTGCTGTAAAAGATGGTGTTGCTCTGTTAGTCACAGAGAGGGCTTTAAGAAGTTCGGGGCACCAGCAAAGTGATATTCACAGATGCTAATAAGCTACATACAGCGTAGCAGTCTTCCTGTCAGTTGTCAGTACTAGGTAAGCTTCTGAGTCGTACAGCAGGATGATTTGGTGTTAAGTCTGTCTGCCTCTCTTTTTTTTGGGAGATATCTTGGGGTGAGCAGCTTTTATCCAAGGCTTCCATTTCTCTTTAGAAGCTGGTGACTGACTCTCCCGCCCCTCCTCCTCGGTTCCTCGCTGCTGTGAAATGGAATTGCTTTCTCGTTCGTTAAAGATTTTCTTGTCGCTGCCTCGTACTACTCCAGGAGTGAGATCACTTGAAATGGCTGAAAGTTCTCAAAAACCACTGGAGAATTATGGTGTGGCAGCAGCAGTGCGGGGGCGGATGGGGGAGCCAACGTAAATAAAGAAAATTGCTTTTTTTTCTATTTTTTTCTGAATTAAATCTGTTTGGGGGACTTTTTTTTTTGACAACACACAAATTAATTCCGGCAAGTTGTCGCTTTACATTAAAGCATGAAGTGGCCTGCTGGTGTAAGGGAAAGCAATCCCTCCTCTGGTTGCCATGGAAGCAGGTGCGTTGTACCGTTGGGTACCAGCCGCGATGGTTCTGCCAAAACCGCTGCCCACCTATATCCTATAGGCTTTTCTGGGGGTGAATGGTTTTTCCCTTTCAGACCAGCCAGTCGTCTCTGTGAGAACATTTTGCCCATTTTGGAATTGAACTGGTATTTATACAACACTGTTCCCATGAGTGGCTTACTCCAATCCTTTCATGTGATCTCTCCCTCACACTTTAAGAACCAAACGGCAGAGGATAATCTGCATGTGCTCCCAATAATCCCACTCTTCTAAAATTATGTCTCTCTAAACAGTTGTTTGCAGTGAATATGCCATATGAACTTTTCTCACATAAGCACCCTGCTCCATCCCTTCCTTTTCTACTCCACTTGCTCCTTTCTCTTTCAGTCAAACTCTCATCATCGCTCCCATCTGTCCCGAAATAACACAACTGTGCTGTCAGGGTCTAGAGCATATACTTATTTATATAGAGCGAGCCATCGTGATACCACCACCATTTTTTATTCTGGAGGAAAGTTTGATCTCTGCTTTTGATTCAGACCTCTAGCTGTGAGAATCTTGAGAATGAAAATATAAAAACTTTCTCTGTGAAGTAAAAGGGTATTTAAATCGACTTTTTGGAGATAACCTGCTCGATTTAATGCCCTAGACCCCCTAGCACCCTGGGGCGCCTGCACTATATTTCACTCTAGCACCCGGTAGCACCCGTCATTTCAAATTCATTCTCAGGCTATTAAAACATGGCAAAAAGTCACGACTATGTAGGGATGACTGACCGGGCTGCGACTTTCCTACGTATAAATTCAGCTATTTTTGTCATGTAAGTTGCAAAAAATGAAAAAATTCTAATATTAGAAATAATACTTAGCTTGTAGGGGTTACATTATTTTCATTCAGCTTGTCATTATTTTTTATAAATCCCGCCTCTGTAGTGTTGCCATCGAAAATGACAACTTTTATTACAAGGTAGAAGAAGTCCTTTTTACACCAGACAACCCCCCCCCCACTAACATCTGGTTTTCATCTTCAATGGAAAAAGGCACAATCGACATTCACCCCCAGATCAAATTAGTCACAGGTATTTATCACCTCCAGCTCTGATTGGCAGTGATCGAAACATGACACCCGGATCGACGCTCTAATTTTTGCCCCTTTTTAGATGGAGGCAGTGAAGGCTTGTCACCTCTACTGGTATATTCTGTGGCTCTTTTGCGCCTTTTTCATACACGTCCTGCTTGGTTTTACTGGGTTCGTCGGCCTAGCACGGTGACCCACTTGAAAGTGTGATTGACACGATCGTCTTTAGTCGAACGCCTATAAAACTGTGGACAAACATTTTATGACCTATAAATTCTTCACGATATTAGTACCCTGTTGTTTTGTTATCTAAAAGCTTTTATTATGGAGCAACAAATCAGGAAATGTTAACTTAACACAACTCTTGTACAACTGAAGGCAAACATTAAACAGTAAAATAAAGCAGGTATCTAAAAGTATAAATAGTGCTGCAGGAGAAAAGCTAAACTTCAGAGACACTCAGTTAGAAGCTACAACAGTAAAAGTAAAATAAATAAATAAATAAATAATACAAATTTAATTCCATTCACCTTCATTCTACTGGGAGTGGAGGCAGAAATCAAAGCTATAATATAGCACTACAGCTGAATGAGAAAATGTAATTGTAATGATTTGTGCAGTTGTTCGCAGTGAATAAGCCATATGAACTTTTCTCACCAACCGCCCTCCTCCATCCCCTCCTTTTCTTCTCCACTTGCTCCGTCCTCTTTCAGTCAAACTCTCATCATCGCTTCCATCTGCCCCAAAACAACACAACTGTTCCACGCGTCTCACACCCATGCCCCGGCACCCACGGTGTTGGTGTACCAGTGCAGCATTGCTCGGAGGGTATGCAGCGCCAATCTTAATCACATTGGGTGAGCACACCTGTGAAAACAGATGTCCGCCGGGGCTGGCATGCTGTTCCTCTTTAGGGTGGAGCGTCTGCGTATGGCTTTCCGCCACTCCTCCTCTGTGCTCCCCCTCCTCCTGCACGGAGCTGCTCAGGTCCCCAGCAGGCAGACCTGGCCCCGACACCCAGACAGGAAGAGACCACGCCGGCATCAGGCAGGGGGCAGGAAGCATCAGCCCCCGGGCTTTACCCCCTGCTCTGTTTATTTTAATATTAGCCCTGCTTACAGATGATAATGAGAAAATGTGATCAAAGACTCAGAGCCTCTCTACCTCCCAATAAGCCAGACATGTTGATATATTATGAAGTACAAAATCAATCCTGAAGGAATTTGAGCCTAAATCAATTTTTCAGCCCTTTTTATGAGAGAATTTGATAAACACCAGGTGTTGACCTTTAAAGTGAACCCCTCCAATCACAAATGGATTTCAGTCATAAGAATGGGCTTACACTGATATTTTTCCATATAGAAAAGCATTAGCATGGGCATACTAATTCTTCTATGTGATTAAGTGCTTTATGGTGGCATTAGCCAACCAATGTTGTGTTTTGTATAATTACATCCTTATCTGATAGAAGGCATCTCTTAAAGCCAGTGCCACATGGCTGTGCTTCTGCCTAGAGGCGTTTGAAATAATGTACATCATTAAACTGGTTCTCCAGATAACTACTGACGTTAATGAGTTAACCAGACAGAATGATCTGTATTAGTGAATTTTAAAAAGGCAATAAACGCATCACTAGCCTTAGTAGAAAAGGATTATGTGATTTCTATCCAGCTGTGCTTTCCCATTCCCCGCCAGTCTAAAACGTCATCCATTTCACGCTGCCAAATCCTCCTGGCTGCCCAGTTTCATGCAGGCACCCGAGTACCCCACCTACGGAGACGCAGAGGTGGCCAAAAGCAGGCAGAGTCTCACCCGCCCCCGCCCACCCGTGCTCACGAGTCAATGCTTTAAAGGGTCGGTTCACCCAAATTACAAAAAAAATACTTTCTCTATTACATTTTATGGTTTCCAGCCATGCAGATAGTTTTTATTTTGTGTTTCCGGGTTGTGAGATATGCACCCCTGAGATTTCTGCTGCCGCCCGAGCACAGTGGAGGTGAGGGGAATTTAGTTTGTGGTGCTCACCGCAGTGAAAAATTGCATTTTAAAAAATTCAACAGCAGTGTGTCTTTCCAGAAACAGTGACTCCATTACTCTGGATAATCCACAGACCCTGACTGTGAGCCATTTTCATTGGGACCACTTTTTTTTTTAAACAACAAAAGGGTCCCTATATTCCCATTTGGATGGGGTTTACATCCCTATGGGAGGTGGTACTGTACAGCTGGTCAGTACATTGAATCTCATCTAGTGTGCATATGTCTGTCGTTTTTCACTTCTGGCACAGTAATAATTACAGCCCCAATTATCTGCTGTTTTTTTTGGTTTTTTTTTTGTCAAATTTGGTAATCCCCCCACAATTTAAGCCTTGTCTGGAAAAAAACAAACACTTTTTGCATCTCTGAATTTTATACACAGAACAGTTCTTAGTGTTACAGAGTTACATCAGCTCAGCACACAATGTGACAACTAAAGAAGCGGAGAAGGATTTGCTAACCTGAAATATCACTCCTTATCAGTCAATTCATGCAGTGAAGGGGAAAAACTAAAGATGCGCAGTACAAGGACAAGACTTCACAAGTTTTGTCGGTGTGGGTTGCTGTAATGTTACAGGTGATTCCTTCTTTGCTGGTGTAGCTTTTGTGTAGCTGAACTGATCTTACATGTGGTGAACTCTGTTGCATATGCCAGAGCCTCTCTTACAGCAGAAACATAATCATTCCGACATTCACAATGAGACATTATAGCAGTTTGCAAATGTTTCAGTAATGATTCAATTGCATCAAAGAATAAAGGTAACGCCTGCACACTTACTCCATGCCACAGAAATTTAATAATAACAGCGTTTCAGTCTCACTCGGATCTTTGCCAGGTCAGGATGTTTGAAAAAGGGAAACCACACCCATAAATCTAAACATTATGCACCCCAGTAGACTGACAAGCTTTATGATGATGAAGTGTTCAAACCAAATCCAACATTCAAAAACCATTAACAAATCAATAAATTACACGTCTCAGGATCTAGACCCATTTATATATGGAGCGCAGTCATGATGTTGCCACCATTTTTATTCTGGAGGAAGTGTTTGATCTCATGCTCTTCATTCAGACTTCAGTAAGAACAAGAGGATATTTAGATCGCCTCATCCTCTCTGAGATCTAACATGCTTGCTTTAAACAATTAAACTATGATAAAATAATTACTGGTGACAAATTACATTAATATAAATAATACTATACCAATTCTCAGGCTCATTTCCAAAACATGTTTATCATTACATGCGATAATGTGAGAAATCGGTAAAATGATAAAAATATTGACATAAAAGAAAGAAAAAAAAACTTTTTTCCAGCTCTGTAAGGACCTCTTAATAATTCATTTTCAAAAATACACATAATTATTTGTTTTTCCAGTGTTTGCTGTGTTTTGGATAGTTGCAGTAATGAGATTTTTCAAGGACTTTTTTTGATGAAATGTGAATAAAAATGGGTTGTATTGTCAACATATGCTTTGAGATTAATGGTCCCAAAATCCCTAAGACCTTGTTTTTTAGGTTTTAAAATAAAATAACCTTATATCTTTTATTCAATTTTCAGTGTTTGAAATGTTTGAAAGCAGGATTTTTGTGAAAATAACCGAACAACATGACGGTGATGGTCACATGATTTTCCTCCAGCTCATCAATATTGTTTACATAACCCGCTCCCACAAGGTTAAACAAATTAAGAACTTTTATTAAGGGGTAGAAGAAGTTTTTTTTTATCATCCACCTCTTCCTTCCTAATATTAACACTGTTAACGTGGGAAATTAAATTCCATTCACCTCCATTCTGTGGGGGCTGAGATAAAACCAATGCTCCATCTGCATAGTTTGATACCACCGCATGGGAAAACATTTTAATGATTTGGGTGAATCGACCCTTTAACAAGTTTGCATTAAGACACATCACATGGCAGACCCAGTGAGCTCACTGCCATGATGGAGCCCACACCCTCCATCCCTGTTCCAGCACACCGCTCCATCCTCTCGCCCGTCCGGCATTGATCCAGGCTCTTATCTCCACTCCGATCCCTGTGTTATTTCGGGAGCACAGGGATTGCTTAATGATCTATTGACCTGATCTACCGATCTGTACAGTCGACCACAATGGACCATCTACTAAAGAGGAGCCTGTAGGGCACGCACTCCTCTCTTGTGTACTCCCACTCAGCTCGCGCCCTCCCACCTCCTCTGCAACCCATCTGCATGCTCTTTGGCTCCCTGCGTAACCCCGGAGAGATTAGGACTTAATGTGCTTCAAGCATCTGGCTGTAAAGTGGTCTATGTATTTTTTGCTATCTAACAGCGCTGTTCCTATAAGATGACTGCTGATGACTGGGCTCAGCTGAATCCTCTCACTGTGTTTTCATTTCACTTAATGTCTGTGTCCGTATGAGCCTCTGACAGTGATTCGTTCAGCCACTCATGTCTGGTTTGTTTGAAGCGAGATTGCCTCATTTGAACTGTTGACTTTAATGCTTTCTGCAACAGGCGTACTCCGTGATTGAATCAAAACAAAGCACCAGAATGAGCTGAAATGGAGCATTGTGATGTATGGAGCCTGACCCAGTAGGGGTGGGCGACATGACCTAAAATTTATGTCACGGTATGTTTTCTTTGTTTTTTTTATGGTATTATATCACAGTATTACAAATGCAATAAGGCAAACTCCACTCAAAAACATGATTCTATCTCTTTTCACCCAACTGGCAATATAAGGGAGCATTTTTGTTTGTTTTAACTTAAAAAGTTAGTGTCCAGGCTGCCTTAAAATCTTGAGTTGACTGAATCTGCAAAGACAAGTTGAGGTAATTTTTCTGCAATTCAAGACAAATAACCTTTTCTGTTCAAATAAACTTGATATTGATTCAGTTGTGCTTGAGAATTTAATGAGCTGATTGAACCCTGTACAGCACATTCATTCAATTCATTATTTCAAGTCAAAATATTTCATTCAAGTTAGAAAAACTCGTGTTTAAAAGTACAGAAGTGTTCTGTTTACATTAAAGCTACTATGAGGAACCTTCTTATTGTGTTGATTTTGGAACCCCCGTTTGGACAAAAGCAGTAGTGTTTCCACCGTCAAGGAAAATACCTGGATGTGAAGCAGCCTGCGTGTTATCGCAGCCACAGTATAGCACAGCAATGACGGTATTGCAAAATCCATCTGGCGAAGGTGACGAAGCCAGTATACCGCCCACCCCTGTGATCTGGTTTAGTTTCACTATGTTTGATGTGGCACTGCACAATCTTTTAACAACAAACCTACTGAGATTATTTTGGCAGATTATTTGCAATTGCGATATGATTCCTGATGAATGATAGGTTTTGCAATAAAAAAAAAATCCTTTTGATTTTCACTGAAATTCATGATGATGTGACATTTGTTGGGGTCTGTACCAAACAAACGTGCTTTTTTACACCTGGAGAACAAGATCTGTAGGCCAGAGCTTCTTGGCAGCACTACAGTACTTCAGTGTGATTCTGTTTTGTCACTTATTTTCATTTTATCAAAAAAGTTGCAGCTTCAGTGAGTTCGATATTGCACTTGGTCATATTGCACTTTGGATGATTTGATTAATTTTGCAGCCGTAGTTTGGCAGTAACTTCTAGATTTGGAGAAGGTAAACACAAGGAGAGCAGATAGACAGGCGGCCTGGTGTGTATACAGGTATACATACAGTCTAACTAATGCGAAAAAAAACACCACCGACACATCTGATTGGATCTTGGCCCTCTGTGTGGTTTGCACTGTGGCACCTTCAAGCGCGACTGGAGTTGTTATGACACGTTGAGCTTGTCATGGGTGAGATCCTGGAGGATTTGCACGACACCAATAAATGACTCCACTGTGTTTGATTCATTTGTAGGGCTTTGCTTGTGCTTTTGTGATTGTTTTTGTCATGCTCGCAGCACAGCTTAGAGATGGCATGAGTGGTGGGTCAGTCTGCCTGCCTGTCCGTGACAGCTTCTGGACAGATTTCCATTAAATTTGGTATGGATTTTCACGGTCCCGAGAGAATGATTTATAATCATTTTTGCCAACCTTTCATCTTGTGCCCGCCATCTGGTAAAAAAATTCTCTGTTAAACAACACTTGCTGTAATGACAAGGTATTTGAAAAAGCTGGATTTGTTTCAGAATTGCAGTGCATTTGCTGTTTTTGGAATATTTTTTGTTTTATATTCTTAACATGTCTGCATTTGTGACCCAGATAAACTTTTTTTCTTGAACGTTGGTAGCAGGACGAAAGACTGCTGTGTCACCAAATACATTTTGTACATTTAACGTTGTTTAATAGGGCTGGGTATTGATTAAGATTTCCATAATCTATTTGATTTGATTCAGAAGGTCCCAATTCAATTCATATTGTACAAGGAACCCTGTAACCCTAACCCTAACCAAAGTAGTTACATTAATCATGAATCATACTTTTCGTTAAACACAACCTTACCAACACACTAAAAATAGCTAAGTCTCACGCCATGAGATCTTACGCTATGTGATTTTGCACCAAAGGCTGGTCACGTGAGACTAACAAGGGTTAAAATTGCAGGCTGGGCGGACGTTTAGCTCAGTTGGTAGAGCGCCCGACCCATGTATGGAGGCTGTTAGTCCTCTGCAGCGGCTGCTGGTTTGACTCCTGCCTGTGTCCCTTTGCTGTGTGTCATCCCCTCTCTCTCTCTGCCCCCTTTCCTGTCTACTCTCCAGCTGTCCTGTCAAATAAAGGCAAAAATGCCCCCCCCCCCCCCCCCCCCCCCCCCCCCCCCACCCCCCCCCCCCCCCCCCCCCCCACCCC
>JAJHUR010094689.1:0-11086 GCA_027495735.1 Lutjanus campechanus | reverse complement strand
GTCATTAGTGTGTGAAAGTGTGTGTGAATGGGGTGAATGTGACTCGTAGTTGTAAAAGCGCTTTGAGTAGTCTATGACTAGAAAAGCGCTATATAAATACAGTCCATTTACCATTTACCATATTCACAGAACATTGAGTACGTTATTCAAGACTTGTATATCCCTGAACTTGGAGAGTCTTTATTCAAGCCACATTTTTTAAATAGAGTACAGATGCAAAGCTGCTGCAGACTCTTTTGGCAGCAAGTAAAAAAAATCACCAGAAAGTGACTAAATCCTATACATCCTATGGTGGAAGCCTGAACTGGAATAATTTAAGAAAAAATTTAAACTGAGGTTGACCTATTCTTCAAAGATTCAAAGAATATAAATTCAAAGATTTTCTCAGGACTGAGCTATGGCTCACAAGGTATTTGGCTTTTAAATATGTTTTTCTTTAAATGCATGTAAACATGCTTAATGTAAAAATATCAAAGATTCTATACATTCTGTGATACTGCCTATTCCAGATTTAAAAAAAAAGACAGCGAGTAAATGTTTGTGTGATTATATTACCTGCCAAAGAGGAACCAGTCCTCCCTGCTGTTCCTCCACTCCATCACAGTGGCCAGGACAGCCTGCACGACCTCGTCCTCCACTTGTGTTTTGGCTTTTAAACAGCAAAGCAGCACCGCCAGACACCCATACACATCTGTGACACACAGTCCAAAATCATATTTTCAATCAAACAAAATTCATTTGTACAGCACCTTTCATATAGGTTTGTGAAATTCAGTGCTTAACAGCTGACTGAGAAACCGATAATAAGACAGAGCTGAAGTGTAGACAGTAAAAGAGTGAAGTAAAAGACAGAAGAATAAAAACAATGACAATGTCATACAACAAAATATGTTTAAAAGCAATGATTGAAATAAAATCGTTAGATAAAACCTAGATCAAGATCTATATGATAGATTAAAAAGATAAAACAAAATAAAAACAAATAAAATAGATGATAAGGATTAGGGATGCGCGCGATTAGTCGACTATACGATTAAACGTCCGCTCCCTAACTAGTCGGCACCGGAATTACTAGTCGTTTAAAATATTTATCAATATTTCATTCATGCACGATGTCAGTTATCTGTCGCCTCATGCAGCCGCCCGCCACTAGTCGGGGCCGCGGCCCTGACGGCAGCCTCTCTCATCCAGCGTGTACGCCCTGATCACCTAGGCAACCCCGGATGTTTATGTCAAAGTCGGACAGTTCGTAAAACCAGCGCGGTTTGGCAGTGTTTTAATCTAGAAAATGGAAATAATGTTGAATGTAGACTGTGACAGAATAAGCTGATATATAATCACTCGACTGGAGAAACGTGCCCACATTAAACACAGACACGTATACAAACGTGCAGGCGGAGCTGCTGCTGTTAGCTGCAAACGTCAGGTCTAGTTTACCTGCAGACTCCGTGATCCTCTTCGGCCTGAAATGTTGAAGCATTTTGTGAGTTGCTCTAATGTTTTGTACGTTAATTTGTTTGGTTTGTATTGCATATTTAGCGCACATAGCGCACATTTCAGCGGCATTTAAAGTACGATTTGGCGATTGTTGACTGTGATTAACGGCTTCAAATGGCTCTTAATACGCACAGTATTTTTTTCCGACAGTGTTTAACATTATACATGAATAAATTCTGCTCAATTTTAACTGCTTTCTAACTGTTTTCTTAGTGTTAGACTAGTCGACTAGTCTAAATTAAATTTTGCGTTTAATCGACAGGGAAATTAGTCGCCAGGAACATCCCTAATAAGGATAAAAACAAAACAATGCTAATATTACAAGAACTGATATTGTGGAACAAAATAAAGTAAAATGGAAATAAGTTATACAACATAAATAAAATTAAAGTTAAAAATGTAAATAAACCATCCTTAATCAAAAGCCAGATAGGTTTTTGCTTGTTTTAAAATCAAAAATATCCATGTATGCATTTTTGTGAGTGGGTGTATGTGTATTCATGTGTGTTCATGTGTGTATTCTTACCGTCATTCTCTTGCCAGTTGATTATTCCGGCAGTAGCCAGAGCAACAAGAGTCTCTCTGTCTTCTTTGGTCATGGTGGGACAGAGCACCTGGAGCGTGCTCAGTTTGCTTTGAGACACTGGGAACAAACTGACCGAGCACAGACAATTTCAGTATGTAACACAGTGTGAACAGGGGACATTTAATACATTTGAATGTGACATTAAAAGCATTTAAAATAAATGATAGAAACAGCACTAACCTGTCTGCGCTGTGGTAAAGCTTCCTCATAGCTGCACTGTGAGTGGTTCCTAAGTCGTTGGTGTGGATGTAGGTCTCTAGAGTCAGAGCCCATAGACCTCCATCCTCCACTGACCTGCGGGGCAACAATGCAATCACACATACAGTACATTTAGTGGATAGTGTTTCAAATAATTAACATGTGCATTAGAGAGGCCATGTTTTTTTTTTTGCCACCAATCCCAATAAGCCATATCTGTCAACACTCAGCCAATACCAGTAGTTTTTTGTTTTGTTATAGCAGCTAGTATAGCAGGTATTGTAAGCAGTGATTTTAAGCCAAACTGAACCAGTAATACAGAGTTTTACCACTAGGTGTCAGTGGTTTCTCAACTGCTCCTGAGTGGAACATAGAGCCCATGAATGAGAGTGGAACTTCAGGTCATGTTCCTGCAATGTTTCACAATAAAAGTCTTATAAAGAAATGAGGGGTTTTCGTTCACTGAAACGCTCATAGGAAGTGTTGAGTTACTATTAACAGCATAACATAGTGTCTTTAACAGGGCGAACAGGAGCGGATCAAAACAAGGCTTAGTACGTCTGCTACTGTCAAACTATAGCTAGCCCACTACCTCGCTAACATAGCAAACATGTGATAAGCATGAGTGATGTGACAGTTAACAG
Source organism: Lutjanus campechanus (assembly GCA_027495735.1). Lineage (NCBI taxonomy): Eukaryota > Metazoa > Chordata > Actinopteri > Lutjaniformes > Lutjanidae > Lutjanus > Lutjanus campechanus. Next base: position 8,161 of record JAJHUR010094689.1, on the reverse strand, counting down.
ATGTTTTGCTATAGTTCTGAGGTTGGCTGAAACTGTCAGCTCATTTAAAGCGGGGCTTAAAACACTACTGTTTACTGCAGCTTTCCAGTGAAGAAGATACACAACTTCTTAACTTAGGATAATCTGTAGCAATTGTTTTTATATTTGTCTGCTGTTACTTTTGCTTTATGTTTGCTTTTTAAATGCATTTTCTGTAATGTTTTTAACTATTTATTGTCTTGCTTTTAGCTTTTGTTTTTAATGATCTCAAATGCAATTTTAATGTTCCTTTAATGTTTTATTTTAATGTATTTCTAAGTTCATGTAAAACACCTTGAATTGCTTTGTGTATGAATGGTGCTATATAAATAAAATTCCCTTGCCTTGCCTATAGTTACAGGCAAGTCTGGATTGCATATTTTGTATTCATTTTATGTTCAAATGGAGGCAGCACAGGGCAACAGGTGAGTAATTCTTACACAAATCATGTATGGGATGAAGCGCTTCTTTTGATTATAAACATTGTGATAATAACACCAAATCATCTGAGAATTGGCTAAAGTTTTCATGATTGCCAACTAGAAAGCATGTTTCTTTTGAAGTTGAAATATCTATTACACTTCTTAAGGTACTTTCTATAAACTGAATTAAGTTCTTCTTGGTTATCATCTATGTTTAGATGCCAGATAATGTAGGTCAGTCATTCCCAGAGTCTAGGTCGACACACACAAGTGGGTGACAGGAGATTTTATTTGGGTAACCAAATAAATAAAACACTATGGAAGTCAGCAAATTGAAGATGAGATGAAAAAACAAGAGCCTGGTAATTTACCAAATTGTTTACCAAAGAGGCTAAAATGTCCTGTACCGTTCTCCTGATGCATATGTTTTAATAACATGCATCAAGATAATATATGGTGATGTATAAATGGCAGTAAAAATCATTAGGAATGTTAATTTAGGCACAAATTACCCTTCCCAAGATTTATTGACAAGGCCTATTTTTGAACTGGGTTGCAATGATTTTTCATTGGGTTTTTTCAATGGGTCCCAAGAGAAAAATTTTGGGAAACACCAAATTCATCACACTCCACTGAGGCTCCACTGAACAAGGCGACTGAACACTTGGTTTATGTTAAAAGTTATTACATGTTGCTCTTGTGGGCTTGTTTCTCCTTACTGTCAAGTGTTAAATTAATTCCTCATTCATCAAAAATCCATGAACTCACCTTAAGTAGAGTGTCTCCAGCAGGTCCTTCATTGGGACCTGGCTGTGGAGTCCTTCTGACAGCCCCCAGTCAGTCAGCAGGTGGTGATAAGCAGACACAATAGCAGGGCTGTACTCGACCTCTTTACACCACTGCAGTGCATATAACAGCTCTGAAACTGCCAAAGTAAGGCATACATATACAAACATATGATCAACATACACATGAGAAAATGTGTAAAAAAATAAAACAAACTCAAAGTTACAGAGAAAGGTCCAGTGTGTTTGTGTACCTGTGTTCTTGAGATTTGGCAGGACGTTTGAGGGACGTTCTGCCTCCTTTTGGTCACAAGGTAAGAATGCAACAGACCGGGCCACCCTCCCTAACAGGGCACAGGCACACAGGTGGGCTGGCAGCCTGGTTGACACCCTAAACTTCCAGATATCCATGGAGGATTTTTCACAAACTCCTCGGTGACGGCTGGACAGTAAAGGGGTTTTGACCCACTGCACAGGACAGAAAAAAGGGAAAGATCTCAAGTGTTTCAAGTGTGAAGGATTTAATTAGCATGGTTGTAAGAAGTACTTAACCATAGTCAGTGTATTAACTACAGAAGATGGCTGCTGGCACGCCTCTAGTTTGGAGAAACTGCAGGAGTACTGACGTAAGAAATTTAGCAATGTACTGCTGTGGACACAGTCAGCAACAAAACATATTTTAGCCACCTTAAAAAGGTGCATTAAAAAAAAATCTGTATCTGTTTAAGTGTATGCTATGTTCAGAATATTTTCACTGCTTTTCATTGGCATCACAGCTTTTTCTGATGGGAAGCTGCTGTTATACAATCCAAATATCACTCACTCCAAATGAACCAAATTCAGTAATTTTACTGCATATAACAGTGGAGTTGCTGGTCCACTACTGCATTGATCTGTTAGTGTGTTTGTGTTATTGTGTGACTTTGGTGTTCTAAAAGTGAAGTTAGCATTCACCAAAAATTCACACAATAACACACAAACACATTAACAGACAGAGGCAGCGGCAGACCAGCAACTTCTGTTCTTTGAGTTTTTTTGCCAAAGGAGTCTGACTGAGTGAGAAAGAGTGGAATTTGGCCTATATCAGTTTCCCGTCTGCAAAAGGTTGTCTGACAGCAAGGTGAAGCTGTGATGCGAAAAATTTCAAAATATAGCCTACACTAAACTTGAATTGATTTTTTTTCTTTTAGGTGGCCAAAATACATTGCGTTGCTGACCCTGTCCACAGCAGCACATTGGCTTCCATGCCAGTGCTGCTCTCTGTTTCTCCAAACTGGGGACATGCTGACTGACTTCTACTGTGGGTAATACACTGACTTACACAGGAAGTTCTTCATAACAAGTATATGGTAGTGCCTGTCTGGCTCACCTGAGGAGGTAAGGCTTGTCTGATTTTTGTCCATTCTGTCTGGCTGGGCATCAGTTGAGAGAAGAACTGGACGAGGAGGGGGGAGTCTTGACCGCAGACAGAGACGATTGTCTCCACTAGGTTCTGTACAGCCAGAACTAGAACCTGTAAACTAAAATATAACACCAAGAGGAATTAGAAGAAAATCAAAACAAAGCCACGGGATGGATTCTTAGGATATGGCTGCACTGATTCAGACACACTAAACAGGTACAAATTTGAATTCCAATGTCAGTGGAAAGTGTTTTGTTACCTTTTAATGTCCAGAGAGACAGTGAGTAATTGGTTTGTCACCCAAATGGCTGCACTGTGCAGGAAACCACCTTCATTGAACTCATACTCAGAGTGCTGGACTAATGACTGGACCCCAGCGACACAGACCTTCCTCAGCTTACCTAAAAGTGAGTCTTTCAAAGTGATACCAGCATTAGTCATTTAGCTTACTTGACAAGTATATATGCCTGTGGACTGTGCAAGTACCTACCAGACAGGTGAGTGTGTGTTTGATCTTGGGCGATGAGTTGGAATACAGTGAGTAAGAGTTCCTCAGCAGAGAGTAACAGAAGACAGTCTTGTACAGAAGAGAAGAATGTGGAGGCCACATCACAGATGAAGGAGATGAGTGGCTCCATGTTGCCTGCATCTGAGAGAGTCTTTGTCTCAGACAGAGTGGCGTGGAGTTTCTCTAAGATCTTCTCCAGGTACACCTCTCCTATCAGAGGCTCTGTACAAGTCAAAGCAGATAAAAAATGATTACAAAATAAAAAACACTAGAAAATCCCCAAAAAGCTAATTTTCTAGACAGAAATATGTATTTGCAGGTGTATGTGTGTGTATGTGTTTGTTTTCACCATTGTTGTGGTGCTGAGAGAGGACCAGGCTGATGAGTGTCCAGCTGTGATTGCTTGAAGAGGAAGTGGAACTGGGAGAGCTGCGTCCCACCTTGCACAGCTCTTCTGTCAATCGCAGGAGCTGCTCACCCAGAACTGAACCCTTCAGCCAATCACGACAGCTCTGAAGAGTCTCAGGATCTGCACATGCCTGACAAGACGGGTAACGGGGCAATAAAGATGTTTATAACAGTGTAAACATGAAGTACAGTATAAGTAGATAACACACTATATAAAATTACACATACCCTCTGTATAATTTGCAGGATAATTCCCCACTGTAAATCCATCTAGAAAGCAGAGTGAAGAGCGTGAATGTCAGCAACGAAACAACAGCACGATAAGAGTTGAATCTACAACAAAAGAAGGATCACTACACAGCACATAAGACATGAATCAACATTAGGGATGAAACTTTATGAAAATTTCACATCATGATTTAGTGTTCAGAATTATCACCTTATTAGTATTATCACAGTGTTGTTAAAATGTGTTGAGAATGGTTCAACTTTTATATTGAAAACTTCTCAATGATTTCAAATAACATCACTGATAGCAAAGTCAGTGTTTTCACTGATGCAAAACAAACCCATGTTGCTGCTCCACCAAATTTAAGTTAGACAGTAGTTGCTGTGAGTTTTTCAAAGCATGGTAATAAAACTGTCTGTCTATGTATATCTTTCGCATATGTGTTAGATGACACTGCAGCAGTATCATCTAACTATAATGGAAGGAAGGAATCTCTGTCTGTATGCAAGGAGGATGGTCCTTTACTTGTCCCAAGAATGGTTCTTCTGATCAACTTCAGACTTGACGGGTGTACTGCTGAGGACCAAAAAAAGTGTCATATCGAGTCTGAAGTTGAACGAGTGGATATAAAGAACACTGCAACCAGCCATACTGTAGTTTTCAACAGCGCTACAAGCAGGGCTTCTGGGAGGCAACCACTGCTGCTGCACCAGGCACTGCAAAGGTGCTAATCAAAATTTGAAATGGTAATACTAATAGTTGGGAATTTTACCAGGGTTTAACATGAAAACAGTCATTGTTTCATCCCCAATCAAAATCATGTCATATGTTATGACATCTACATCTTGTGTTACCGTGGTGACGTGGTTGAGGATGCGGGTGGTCTCCTGCTGGCTGCAGCAGTAGATTGAGCTGAAGACCATCTCCACCAGGTGCTCAGTGTCTCTGCGCCCCTTCTCAGCCAGCCACACCACCACCTGCTCCAGCAGGAACTGCATTGCTGGATTTCTCATATTCCCCTCATCCCGCTGCTCACCGTCCGCTATTTTATCATCTAGCTCGACCAACGTCTGAGATGAGCACAATTAAGGGAAAAAATCAGTTGCATCAAGGGTTTGTAAGAGTTGTTAAAAACTTAATACTTTACATTATTTAGTGAAAAAGAGCCAAGCCTGTGTTTCCAAATACTCAAAAACAAGTATTAATTCTCCAATTAAATGTGAATGTTTTCAGGGTTCTTGACTCTGGAATATCTTGGGGTTGTAGCCAAAACAACATATTTGAGGATATCACCTTGGGCTTTGGGAAACAGCGATCAATACTTTTCACAATTTTCACATCTATTAATTGAGAAACTAATGGACAGGTTAATTGACAATGAAAATAATCCTTAGCAGCAGTCCTACTTTTAGATGCAAAAATAATAATTCATTAGAAGGGTTGTCGTAGGCAACTGGACTTAGTTAGGTTCTCATCCAAGAGGTGAAACATCTTCAAGAACCAAAACAAGTCCAGTTGCCTATGACAACCCTTCTTAGAATGCCATGACCAGGATGACTGAGAATCTTCGCAGACAAAAATGATCATTCCTACCAATCTTGAATCATATCAAAATATGTACAACACAATTTTCATTTTTACTGGAAAAAAATCTATTAAAATCATGATGATGAGGCAATTTGTTAGGGTCTGTTCCAAACAAACATGTTTTCCTACATCTGGAGAAGATCTGTAGGTCAGGGCATCTCTGCAGCACTTCAGCAGTTCTTTAAAATGGTATTTTCTCACAAAATTTGTCCTTTAGCAAACAATTGCAGCTCCTGAGATTTAGATATTACACTTGGCCGAATTCATTTCATGATATTTCAATGAATTGTGGAGCCAAAGATTTGGGCATTCCAAAGAAAAATTCATGGCTTTGTAAAAACCCTGCAGATCAGTTGACAAGAACCAGCTTACAAAGTTAAAAATACCCTTATCTCTAATGATCAAATTTGACTTACCTTGAAGACCCTGGGTGTGTGGAAAGACCGCAGGAGAAGGGAGAGGAAAACAAGATGTCTCTCTGACTTTTTCTCATTCACATGCACCAGGCACAGTTGTACCAGCTGGCACACTACATCCTCAAAATGCTGCGCCTGTGGGGACCCAAATGCCTTCTCGTTCACAAGCTCCGACACGGTCTGCACAGGCTTTTCAACACCATCCCCCTCAACTCCAGTTTTCTCATTGTCCTCGGGCTTAGAGAAACAGATCTTGACAGATTTCTTCTTCTGGGCGTGCTTCCTTTTTACTCTCTCGGGGTAACGCATTACCTGGAGACATAAGGGAAAGTGAGATTTATTCAGGACTTTTCTGTTTCACTTTGGCCACTTTTTCAGACATGAATGGCTCCGACAGCCATATTGATCTGCTGTATCCTTGGTGTCAACATTGAGAATTCAGTGAAGATTAGATCTGAAACAGAGCTACCCCAAAAACAAACTCACCTGCAGCAAGGTGGCTACCCCTTCCAAAGCCTGTGGATCTGCTTCCTCGTTGTCGACATAACGAACAAACAAAAGGCCAAGCTCCTCCCAGAAGTCTGCCAGAAGCCCTTGAAAGACATCCTTGTTGTCAACTGCTTCACCTTCACTATGTACATCTGCCTTTTTCTCCCAGGAAACAAGCATTTCAGTGACCAGAAGGAAAAGAGGGCCATTCTGAAGAGAAGAATTTCCCAGGGCCTTTTCGAGGAGTGGTAGGAGCTACAAAAAGACAAACAAAACAATGTAAGACAGGTAGAGATTGAAGTAAATTTGATAGGATAGCGACTGTGTGATCCCACCTGCTGTGAAATGAGCATGGTCCGTATTCTTTTCTGATCATCCTCCTCTCCTGTGTTGTGAAGTATGCAGTACCTCAAGCACTCAACAACAGAAGTCACAATAACTGCACTTTCTGATGAGCTTGTCGCTGCACGCTCACTAGACAGACTGACACAAACACACACAAATCCTAAAGGTTACAGAGTGTAATACAGGAAGTATGATTTACAACTTCTAACAAGAGTAAAGTGTACCATTTTATATCAACATATCCTCAAAGGATAGTTCGGATTATTTGAGGTACTTATGTATAAGGTCCTTAATAGACAGTGTATCAGCTACAGCACATGCTGGTCAACACACCACCAGTTTGGAGAAGTGGAGAGGGGCACCAGCACAGAGACTAAGCAATGAACTGCTTTGTACAGGGTCAGCATTTAAAGGTATTTTAGCCTTATAAAAAGGTCCAGCTAAAAAAATTTAAAAATCAATATCAGTTTAAGTGTAAGCTACATTTAGAATATTTTCACTGCTTTACTTTGTCATTGGACAGCCTTTTCCAACAGGAAACTGTGATTATATAAGTCAAATATCACTCTCTCACTCTCAACCAAAGTCCATAGGTAAAATGAGCAATATAATACTGCAGATCACAGGAGTTCCTGGTCTACCACTGCTCACTCTGTTACTGTTACTCTGTGTTACCGTGTGACTTAAGTGAATCTGAACTAACTCTTTAAAACACCAAATTCACACTCACAGACCAAGGCAGTGGCAGACCAGCAATCCCCATGTTATGTAACGTTAAATAACTGATTTCGCTCATGGAGTTTGGTTTGGAAGGAGGGATATTTGGTTTGTATAACAGTGGTTTTCTATCAGAAAAGGCTGTCAGAAGTGGTGACAATATTCTAAATATAGTATACACTTCAACTGATATTAACTTTTTCAGATGCACCTTTTTTTTAATGTTTTTAGGAGTTGAGCTGAAAAAGTCTGGGAGCCCCTAATCTAGCCCAAGTGTACACACACATGCACGCACATGCACACACAAGCAAATTACCCTTGTATGAGTGAAGTGAAGAAGGTGGTGTAGAACTCCAAGGTCGGATCCATGATCTCTCGGGGCACTTTGCTGAGGAGCGGCATTAGATTAGGGTGGAGTGCTTTAGCCATGCCTTTGCCACCCTCTCTTAGTAGAGCCCATAGTTTTGGTAAGAAGCCTTTCTTGGCATTCACATGTGTCCAACAATCCTGAAATAGGACCAGGAAAATCTTAGATTAGATGCAACTTATACATACTACAGGAGTTTCTAACTAGTAATGAAACAGTCTCAATTTAATACTAATGCCTCTGTATGACCTACATAAGCAAACAAGGCATCAGCACATCAGCAAAATGACTGGCTATTTCTATTTCTTAATGCCTGCCACAGTCAGAAACTCCTTGAAATTAGATCAAATGATTTACAGCATGCAGACCAGAAGAGCCAGACAAAGTTACAGCGAATAGTATGTTAGCCAGACTTTTCTTTAAATAATTTTATTTTTGATGTTATATCTTGTGGTTGTTACAGTGGAA
>JAJHUR010094688.1:0-12106 GCA_027495735.1 Lutjanus campechanus | reverse complement strand
CTTCAGCACCTGAGGAGGTGGTGCTAGAGGTTAGATGTGGGAGGTTTCAGGGTGTCGTTACACAGGCCAGCCTCTGTAGTCGTGGGCCCATTATGGCTGCTCATTTAGAAGTGCCTTCTCGCTGCTTATTTTGACAAAATGAAGGAAAGCTCTTCCTCAAGCAAGCTGCCGGGAGGTCAGTGTGTGTGTTGTGGATCTTTTTGCTCTCCTGCGTGACATCTGGCGTCGGGGTCCGAGTGTTTATGTCTTAGGTTTGTAAGAAGAGAAATGTGCGAATGTGCAAACTTGGCACAGAGGTCCCTCTCTCTCCCAGGCTTTCTGCTGAGCTGTCACTTCTCTGAGCTGAGCTAAGCCGCTGCACTGGCCCCTACAACAGAGCCACGCAGGAAACTTTGTTGTTTCTCAGCACTTTTCTAAAGTGGTCTTCTTGCATTTGCCAGAATATTGTAGAAGATGCATTTCTCTGCCTTCTCTTGCTCATAGGTATTTTAAAAAAAATGAAATAATCATTGAAAATGCTGCTGGTTTAGAGAGAATTGACTACGTGGAGATTTTTTTTACCCAACAGAGGTGTAATGTCTGAGGTTGGCTCCAGTGAAACTCTGCCAAGTATCATATACCATAGGTAGCAAAGTGGAAGGAGTTATTATAGTTGTCCAAGAGGTGACGAAGTTTAAGTCCATTTATCATCTGCATAGAAGGTTTAAAGGGAAAATTCGGCAGTTTCATGTGGATGTCCAGACTGTGTTGATGATAAATGTAGTGAGGTGAAGCAATAAATTCCTCAATGAATGATATATTGACTGAGAAAACTGCTGACTAAGTTCTTCTGCTGCAAAATCTGTAGTTCTTCATTGCATCTAGTGATATCAGTGGATGCATGAGAAGTTCTGCATTTTCCCTTTAAGGTTACAGGTGGCAGTATGAGCACTTTCAAGACTTAGATGGACAGTTGGGCTGAACAATTAATTGAAATGTTAATGAAATTGAAATGCCAACTGCAAGATCCAAAACACAGGAGCTGCAGTTCTTTTTAATAAAGGTAAAATGTGTCACAACATACTATTAAAAATGAAGCATTGTTTTGCTACAGAGATGTCCCGGCCAACAAATCATATATTCTCCAGACGTAAAGTAACCAGTGCTCAAAATTAAGGATGTCGGCTTGTCCCGGGGACAATAAATATAGCATCTGGGACACAGAGATACAGTGTCTGGGACAATTCTGGGACAGGGAAAGTCGAGACACTTAATGAAATGATTACTCTTCTGTGTCATGGTATATCATTTTAATTGTTAAGTGTTCAAATTTTAAAAATGTGAGGTGTCACTGGAACATCTGCAATGCTATGTCACAAGCGAGGGTGTGTGTAAATTTCCATGCACGAAGCAGAAACAAATAAAACTATAACTTAACCAAAGTCTCAAAAAATAATTAAAATTGGTGGCATCTCAGGTGATTGCAGTTTTTTTTAAAATTCAGATAGAAGTGCAGGGAACAGCCAGTAGAACTCTACCAGCAAACCAGAGTGAGTAGATGAAGTTATTAAACTGTATGTAGAATCGGGGAAGAAAGACCCTCAAATCTTGGGACAGTTGAAAATAGAAGTTGGGACAGAGTCAGGACAGTGGGAACATGCTTGCTTGGTACAGACCTCAGCAAAAATCTTATTATTTGAATATGTTTAAATATGAAATGAAAAATTTACAATTCCCACTAAAATTGTGACTCATATTGAAATTGCAGTATCTGTCAAAATAATCGCAATATGATTGTTTTTGCATGAGTTTAGTCCCAATGGAGGATGAGAAACTGCACTGAAATAAATCTCTTGGATTAAAAAGCCAAAAGCACTGTCAGAAGATTCGTCTACAAAAATGTTAGGAATGAAGTCAAAGAAGCCTCTCCTCCCGGGTGCTGTAGTATTTAGCGTCATGCTGATGGAAAAATATTTTTTGCCTGAAATATTTGTAACTGATGGCTTTAATATAAACCTATATTACAGTTATCATTCAGGCAACTACACTGTTTAGCCACATTTAGGTTATTATTTAAACAAAACTTTCAAATGTTGGTGTGAGCTTTAAAGTGTTGATGTTTATGCATCTGTGTGTGAGAAAGACATTTTTGGCATACAAAGTTGGTTGGTTATGAAAACATTTGTGAGCTGTTGGGCACAGGCTAGGAGCCTGAATCAATCTGACCAGGCTGGAGCTGAAATTTCAGCCCTGTGCGCTACTTTAACAGTCTCAGTACATTTAGCAGTGATGAAACAGCTGTTTGCCCAGAGGGAAAGTGTTTGATCTTGCTCCATCTTTCTTCACAGGTCCTGCTCAGGTTCCCATGATGTCTCCAAATGGTTCAGTGCCTCCAATCTATGTGCCTCCTGGATACGTTTCACAGGTATTAATTCTGTACTATTTCCAGCGCAATTTTACTGATTTGAATTTTTGTCAAAGTCAGGACAGCTCTGATGTCTACATTCTTGTTTGTTTGTTTTTTCTCTTAGATCATAGAAGAAAACGGAGTGCGGCGGGTTCTGGTTTTACCTCAACCAGAGTACCACCCGGGGGGCCACTCCCCTCTCCACCATCCTCCACCTCCACCCCATGCCCACCTGCCTGCCTTCATCCCACACCCTGCCATGATGCCCCCACCACCCCACCTGTACACGGGCATGGCGGGGGGCGTGGGCGACATGAGCTCTCAGTACATCTCCCAGTACCATCCAGCTCACATCTACTCAGAGCAGGGTGAGTTGGAGCCAGCAGTGTCTGAGCTGTGTTGTTATATTAAGATGCTGTTTATTTTCCCCCATCACTTTATTTGTGCAGTCAAGTTGTACAATCAAGGGGTTTACTTCACTACCACCCTGTTTATTTCTATGCTCTTTCATATTAACCTGTGTGTTTGCCATATTTTGACCTGCTTGTCTGGCTTCTTTCTTGCACTCTTTTTCTGTGTCTGTACAAACTCACTAACTGTTGCCTTTTTGTTCCTTCACTCTCTGCAGATTCTCACTCCCAACACGGACGCCCCCCGTTTGTTCACAGAGACGACAGAACTAGCAAAACATACGAGCGTCTGCAGAAAAAACTGAAGGAGCGTCAGGGAGGCGGAGGAGGGGGACAGGTGAAGGACAGCCCTCCCCCTTCACCACAGAAGACTTGCAGCAGCCCCCCGACGGTGGACATACACAACGGCGTCGGTGGGAAAGGGCTGGAGGCGGAGCAGGGACAGCTCAGCCACGCAGTGGCCGGTCCTGACAAGCAGACGGGCAGGGGCAAAAATGGAGAGTCAGGAGGTAAGGAGGTGAAGGGGTAGAGGTTTACAATCAGGCTGACACACAGCGTTTTCCGGATGTTAGGATTGTGTTGTGTTCAGAATAGCGCCTCATTAACTGCAGCAGCTGGTGACGGTGAGGGATCAGCAACACGGCCAACATTATTCTTGATTACATGAACTCTGACTGCTCATTAATCACCGAGTTTAACACTGCTACTCTGCAACACCAGTGCATAATTAAGGAATTATTGTCAGTTTTGAAAGTGGAGGGAAAAATAATTTCACCTTGTGACCTCATGAAGATTGCTGGAATCTAGGAACACTGAAATATGAGCAGTCGACCACTAAAATGTAATTAGGTGTTTCCTTTTTTTTCTTTTACTTGTGATAATTCTGAGGGAGGAGGTTGAAGTTGTTGCAGTCTGTTCGTGGTGGACATACAAGCATACCAATGTACCTAATTAGCAAACTGCTGTGTGAACTTGACTTATCTTGTGGCTGTGGCTTCAACCCTCATGATTGTATCACTTCCTTTAGCTGCAGTGAGGTTGATTCAGGTCTTCTGGGGCTGCTGTCAGAAGCAAAATTCTCACCATCACGTTTTTTTTATTGTAAAATTGTCAGTAATTCTAGTGATTCTAAATGTTGATCTGTAATGATGCATTTATAGATGAATGTCACATCTTCAGGGTACCAGCAAGGTCTTTAAAAATATTTAAAACCCACTGAATATAAAACTCTTAAAATAAGGCCTTAAAAACATTGCATTTCCTTTACAAAGGTGCTCAAAATTAATGTGCTATGTGTGTCTGTCACCTCACATTTTTCAAATTTGAACAACTAGCAGTTAAAATTATATAAACTTCATGACACATACATTTGTAATAATGAGTTTGTTTACTGTCCCAGAATTGTCCCAGACACACTATCTTTGTGTCCCAGGTGCTTTTTTTACTGTCCCTATGACAACGGGGCATCTTCAATTTCGAGCCCTGTGCAGAAGTCTTAATTTTTCCCTGTCCTATATCATATAAATATAAAAACATGGTACTTTTTAAGGTTTGGATATAACTTGTTACCATGCTGCAGCCTCTCCTCTGCTCTCTGTGTGGAGGCTTAACACACAGTTGCACACACACACGCACACACACACACACACACACACAAACACACACACACACACACAGAGCGGAGTCATGCACAGCAGAGCAGAGACACCACGGTGAAAATACTGTACATGAGTGCAATAAAGCATTTGCAAGTGAAATGCCAGTACTTTATTAATACACTTGTTCAACAAGCATAAACATAAGTTTTGTTGAAAGCAACATTTTAAAGACCCAGGATTCAGTCAGGTTGGGTATATGACATCAAACCTTGTTTATCGAGGTGGGGTGATGTTATACATATGATTAGCAGCAATGCCCAGCCCACAGGAGAAGCCGGATGTAGCTAGTTACCGTGATTAGCTAGCAAAACAAGGAAGAAGCCAGGTGCAGCTACTTGAGGGTAGGGGATGGGGGGTGTGGAGTGTGTGGAGAGGGCGGGGACTATTTGCATATTCATGAAACCTTGGATTCTAAATTAAGTGACGGTGTAGAGCTACATGTTGGCAATTTTAACAAGGTATTTGAACTTATTTTGCAAAAAAAAACATATCAGACACAATTTATTACTTCTTGCAGAGCATTCATATTGTTTAAAACATGACTGGAGATGGACTTTAATCTGCTCTGTCTCTCAGCCACCATCACTGAGTTTTACATCAGCTAAAACCAAAGTCATTTTTGTGTAGATTAACTTCTTGGCTTAGTTTGTCATGAATATTAAAATTCACCAGTTTTTGTAAGTTAAGCTGCTGGCTGAGACAAAGCAGAACCCCCCCCCCTCTACCAGCATTACCTGCAGGCAGTAAATCACATTAGCAGCAGAGGGAGGGGGACGGGAGGAAGATGTCTGTGATCTTCATCCTTTCTAAACTTCACTCAGTTTTGTGATGTGAGGAATAAGATTTATTTTATTGACATCTGCCGTGACTCAGTCAGTTGTCAGGAAAGAAAACAAACATCTAACACCTTGCTACTAACAAGCTGCGAGTTTGCTCGTCGATTCTCAGTGGGCAAGTGACAGTGACTTTTAAAGTGGCAGCAGAATCCAAAACATAAGTGGGTTAAGCCTGTTTCAGGCAATTTGAATGTGAGTATTATAATACAGTGTTGTACTGAATTATAGTACTTGGTAAATAAATATTTTCTAGGCCTTAAAATCCATATTGATTTTCCATAATATATTTAATATCTTTGCCAGTATGGCAGTGAAGCTGGCATTAAATTTAATCTAAGTGGCATTAAAAAGGTCTTAAAACGTCTTAAATTTAACTTGGAGAACCCTGGGGGTACCCTGATCTTTTTTTATTTCCTTTAGATAAGTGACTTTTATTGTTTCATTTTAGAGAGTCATTGCAGATGAACAGAAATATTCTCAGTGCTAATTCAGCATGCAAAAGATAGTTATACCACGAGATAACACACTGGATATATGGTACAAAGTTGCACCCATTACTGCACTGTCCAGGAAGCACATAGACGCAATGTTCTGAGGTGTTACAGTCGTGAGATAGATATGACATTGCTCATAAAATCCAGCAGAAACATTAGCAGGCAGAGAATGTCAGTATTACCCACTTAAATGGAAACTGGCACGTTATTTGCCACATGCCTTCATTATATCTTCTCATTTATGTTCTCAGGGTTGTTTAATATCCATATTCACCCCTATTTCTCTCCTCAGAGCTGGACGAAGAAGCTCAGGCCCTGCAAGCACTACTCAGTACCGTCAGTAAACCAGTGGTTCGTATTCACTTTTTTTTCCCCACTATCTTTTTTTCCCCTTTATCTTATTAATACAATTTGCATGATTTTATGTGACTATTAGTGCTGTGTTCATGAAAACACGTAATGATGCAAATGTGTTGCGTCATTAAACATTCTATTAACATCCATGATGAATTCTTGCTGACATCTTGCCTAATGGAGTCAGACCTGCTGACTAGCATCCATGTGGGGATTTCTGTTCCCTAATGTGCCCCAAACAACTACGCTTCGCCGTTACTAAAGGGTTTGAGCTTTGCTTTGAGAGAAGTGCAGATTTTTAAGTTAATTATCAAGCTCTCACATCCTCATGGTACGATGCTTGGTGGTTCATAGAGAATCATTTATTCTGTTCCAAAATATAATATTACATATTAAACTAAGAGAAATAATCACATAGAAATATACAACCTGAATTCCAAAAAGTTGTGTAAAATGTCAATATAAACAGAATGCAATGATTTGCAAAAACTTTTAGATCTATATTGAATTGAATAAAGTACAAAAACTAGATATTTAATGTTCAAACTGATTAACTTTGCTGTTTTTGTAAATATACACTAATTCTAGAATTCTCCAAAAAAGTTGGGACAGGGGCATGTTTACCACTGTGATAAATCACATTTTCTTTTAACAGCACTCTCTTAATGTTTGGGAGCTAAGGACACTAATTGTTGAAGTTTTGAAAGTGAAATTCTTTCTCATTCTTGCTTGATATGCGACTTCAGGTTCTCAGCAGTCTGGGGTCTCTGTGCTTGTGTTTTGCGCTTCATTATGCGCCACACAATTTCATCGAGAGACAGGTCTGAACTTCTGGCAAGTCATTTTGGTGCCCAAACTCTTTTTACTACGAAGCCAGGCTGTTGGGCCACATGCAGAATGTGTCTTGGCCTTGTCTTGCTGAAATAAGCGGGGATGCCACTGAAAAAGACATCGTCTGGATGGCAGCACAGCATAAATAAATACAGAAGAGAGTAGCTGTTTTAATAGCAGCTGGATGCGAATCATTAGAACTAGAAATAGCGCTTCCTTGACCTCATACAATATGGGATTTGTCATACACTGTTGCGAAGGTCTGAACTCCCTGTAAAAGTACCAAGACAAGTCTGTTGGACAGATGATGGATAAAGTTAAGGGAGGGTGTCTAATACAGGGAAGGTTCAGCTTCAATGGAAAGTGGATTTTCTTCGTCTTTGCTGCCACACTGGTTTGTTAAAGGACTGAAAATCTAACTGTGGGAAGTAAAGGAGTCAGGTGGGCCCCTGAGGGCAGAGGGGAGGAGGAGGTACAGACTTGACCTGATTGAATTCTTCCACATATGAATCCCCCCTGCAGTGTAGCTCCGGCTATTTTTAAACCTCCTCAAAACAGAATGAAAAATCTTTGGGTTGCGCAGCACATCCCTGCCAAGTGCTGAAAACCTTTTCCCAAAGTGATATCAGCTTGAATATTTTGATCCCCATCTCTTTTCCTCTTCCAAGCAACGTGATTTTTGGTTTTGTTGGTTTTGGAAATTTAAGAATAGGAACATTTCTTTACAATAAATCTGTAATACTAGTACAGGACTGATCACCACATGTGGCCCTCTTCTGACCTTTAGGGAAGTGACTGTACTTTGAGATCTCGTGCCGTATTTTGAGGAGTAAACACTTTCCTTCGATGTCCAGATTTGATGAAGTTGTGTAGACTTGATAGTGACCCATGAAACTTTGATATGATAGGTGTCAGACATCCAAGCAAGAGGAGCAGTAGTGAGCTGGAGTGCGCCCACCAGGCCCGAGAGCGAGAACGGCAGTGTGGAGGATGACTGCAGCCCCCAGGAGCCCTTCAGTTACGAGGTCTCCGTCTCATTTAGCGGCAAAGATGGGAAGTTCAAGAGCATGTACTGGTGAGCACTCACAGCAAGATGCTACAAGGCTGAACTGTTGTTTGAGCATTACATAGACACTTTCTTGAAACAACACTGAAGGATGTTTTATTTGTTCTTTTCTCCTTTGATGCAGTGGGGAAGAACTAAGTGCTATTTTAGAAGACCTTCGACCAGCAACAGACTATCATGTCAGGTTGGTGTAACCCTCCACCTGCTTTTTGTTTAAACTGCAATATTAATTCACAGAGGAACCTTTTGTGACCACTTTGTCTGTCTTTCTTCAGGGTCCAGGCCATGTGTAACTGTTTACAGGGAAGCCCGTCGGAGGCTGTGAGCTTCACCACTTTAACCTGTGAGCCGGATCCTCCCAATCCTCCCAGGAAGGCCAGCGGGACCAAGAACACACTTGTACTCCAGTGGAAGGTAAAAACAGTAAAGTGACTGATGGGGTAAGGATTTAAAACGTCGGTTTTAAGAGGGGGACAAGTAGCAGCAGCATTTAAATGACAGAAAGCAAGGATTTGTCACAAAAAATATTCACACACGCAGTTTCATTCAGGAACATTTCAGTGGAGTAGATGAGGCAAGGGACAGTCCAGTTCATGGTGGGAATCATGGGCACCTACAGGATAAGTGACAGGCAGCGGCAGGTATGGCAGGAATATTTTCATTGAACACCTTAAAGTGCCATTTCCTGCAATATAGAGCCTTCATTCATGACTGAAACTGCTCCTCTACTATAAAGCTCAGTTTATATTGCGCTGTTATATATAAAACATTAGTTCTTATTGTGTTTTGTACTTTCAGCCGTGAGACTCAGAGTGTAGATAATGCATATATTTTCTCAGATCTCTTTCTGTCTTCCCTGAGTTGGCACTGTCGGGCGGACTAACCCTTAACACGCTTGTTTCTGCAGTGTTGCCGTTTTCATTCACAACACAGCCATACAGGCATTTCCCCGTCAAGTCTTCAGATGAGAAACTGAAGATACAGATTTCTTTGAATATCGACCCCTGTGCCGATTCAAAGGATTGACTGCATGTGTGAAAGAGGTTATAAATTAACCAAACATTTAGACCGTCATATTACTTGTCGGCCATAGCACCTATAGTACACACACGTCCTCTTAAATATTACAGTGCAGGAAATTAGTTAATGACTAAAAGGTCACCTAGTGAAGATCCCCAAAAAGCGATTCAGAAACAATCTGCCCTTCCTCAACAACTGTTGCTGAGATCCCCTTCAGTGTGGTAGCACAGATCACCTCCCAGGTGTGTGTGTGTGTGTGTGTGTGTGTGTGTGTGTGTGTGTGTAGATGTATGAGAATTCAGCAAAGCACTTCACCATGCATGCTCAGCAAATTCACTGAATTAATTAAACCACAGAAAACTGTGCACACCTGGATGCACTGTATTTGTTATGAATCGTGCTGAAGGCTGCTTCTTTGTAATTAGTGAATGAAAAATAGTTGTGCTTAAGCCATCTAAAAATTTTAGTTCTATGAAATGTTATTGTTTCCACTCTGTATGCAAGAAAGTCGAAGTCATATAATAATCAAGTTTTGTATGGTTATTCTACAGGCTCCATGTGACAATGGTTCCAAAATCCAAAACTACATTCTTCAGTGGGATGAGGTAAATATTTTTCATCATCATAGCATTGCATCATACGCTCATGTTGTATGTGCAACCAAGATTTCCAGTTCCTTGTTCTTAAAACTAAAGAGTTTGTTCTGTGAAGGGGAAGGGCACTGGGATTTATGAACAGTGCTACTATGGACCTCAGAAGCAGTACAGAGTGACCAAGCTTTCACCAGCTTCAAGATACTCCTTCCGCCTTGCAGCCAAAAATGACATGGGTGTCAGGTAGGCTCAGTTATTTCCTGGATGGCACCCTCCCTGTTGTCCATTTTTATGTTACTGTTTCCTTCCATTCACTACTGTCTCCATCTGTGTGCGCATGTGTGTCTCTCACTCTGTCTCTCCCGTCTCTTTCTCCCATCCTCTCCCATCCTCTGTCTCTCTCTGCCCTCCCCAGCGAGTTCAGTGAAGTGGTGGACCTGTTCACCTCATGCAGTGTGCCATTGCCACCCTTCCCTCCAGAGCTGGAGATGGCGGGGGTGACCTGGCTGTGTCTGAAGTGGCAGAGGCCCACTAGCTCTCCAAAGGAGGACGACATCTACTATATTTTGGAGATGGAGGAGGAAGGCTCGGTATGTCTCTCACAGTCTCGTTTCATTCAAGATCGAAACCCAAAACTTACACAGCAGTTTATGCAGCTAAAGGTTTTCTTTCAAATATTAAACACGTTTGTTGCCTTCTTTTCTCTTCTTGCACAATGTAGTGTGAAATATTTCCATTTTCCAAGCTGCATGTCTGTTTACTTGCTGTCAAGGCTAATGTTCCCTTTGCCTATAAACGTAGTGATTTTTCATCCTCAGGTTGGTTACTTAACTTTCACAGATAACCATTAGCAACGTTAGCTAGCTAAAATCGTCATCTTCATTTAAACTCAAAAGAAACTTAGACTCAAAATAAAACTCAACAAAGCGTCTTGGCTCGTCTTTCCACTGCTCTAACAGTCAACCGTCTCTGGTTGTTTGATTGGGGGGAAAAAAAACTTAATTTACGGCAGTAGATGAGAAAATATCACCAGGAGAGTAGCAGGAGGGATTTCAGATCAAAGAAGCAGAGGGAAGAAACGACGTGCACAGCCAGAACATTTTCACATCTCATGCGGTGATTTAAGGTTTTATTCTGACCAAACAATCCGAGCTGGTGATTGTTGAAACACACGAAAGATGAGCCTGTTGGGACCCTTTTCATAGTGTTGTCAGACGCTGAGAAAAAAACAATCTGTCAGTTGCAAAACAGGCTCTTTTGGTGGGCATACATTGATGGTGCCCATAAGGATTAACACTGCATTCCAGCACATTTCACCGCCTGCAGTCTTCATCTTCACTCAGACTTGACAGAAAAAAATAAATCTCACCAAAAACGTCTCGGTCTGTCTTTCTGGTTGTTTTGTCAAAATAAAACCTGAATTCACCGCGTTAGCTGCACGCCATTTCTCACGTCGGTTTCTCTGATGCACCACCTCCCTGTCACTCGTCTCCCATATTTTATCATCTAACACAGTGAACTGAGGGTTTATTTGAACCAGACAGAACTTGGTGATTGTTCAAACAGTGGGAAGACGAGTCAAGGGACATTTTTAAGTTTAATTTCATTTCTGTTGAGTTTGAATGAAGTTGACAAGCTAGGTTACATTGTCAAAGGTTATCTAAGACACTGAAGTTAACCAAGCTAACTGTCAAAACTGAAGGAACTTACTTAAGGATGAAGAAATGACTAAGTTTGTGGGCAATGATAATGTTACTAAACCGTAAGTAAACAGATGTGCAGCTACTAAACAGATATACATCAAACTAGTATAGTATATAATGTGAGATGCTTGCTGCAGTTGCAGGACCATTACTTCTAAGAGGGCAGTATTTCTAAGTGCATCTCTTTGAGTGTAGTTCATCTTCAGACAGCATGAAATATTAACAAAGTATGTTTACAGTTTTCAGTTCTCATCCTTTAATAACAGACAACAATTTTCTTGCTTGATGTGCATCCTTGTGTATTATTTTCAGATACTATTATTCACTTCAACCCAGCCTAAAGGAAAAATCAAACTTACATCTTTTTCTTTTGCGACACGTCATCAGTTTTCTCTAAAAGTTACATGACTTTTATAGCTACTGTCACCTCCGCCTGCACTGGAAGCAGCTACCTGCAGACATAGTGTCTGTCAGGGAAAACACAAAAAGGTTCCTCTCTCCCCCGAAGCTGTTTGTCTCCTGCAGACCACTTTGTTTTCTGTGCTACAATAGTTGTCTGGTAAGTCATTGCTCACCTGGTTGTTTTCTTTCTCCCTTCATCGTTTGTCTTTGTCCCAGGGATATGGCTTCCAGCCAAGCTACGACGGCGACGAGCTCTCCTGCACTGTGAGGAATCTCCACAGGAGTACCAAGTACAAGTTTAGGGTAAGGGAGCCCTGTGATGTTTGCAGTTCAAGCTGGTGATCCACAGGTTT
>JAJHUR010094687.1:0-14547 GCA_027495735.1 Lutjanus campechanus | reverse complement strand
CTGCAGGGCCAAATCAAACAGGTATCTGAAATCATTTGTCCCTTCTGCCATTAGGTTTTTAAATAACCTGTAGATGAGCTTGTTGGGAACAATACACCTGTTAAATTGTGATGACTGTATTTACTGTATTTATTGCATTATTGTTATGTTAGATTTTTGTGTTGTTGATATGTGAGAAATGTGAGAGATGCATGTTGTTACTCCTGTTGCAAACCAAATTGCCTTTCGGGGACATTAAAGATTTTCAAATCAAATTCAAATCAAATCAAATCTCATGCTAAACACATGTGATGAAACCAGTGGTATAATTTCTGTTGGAACTACAAACTGTAAAGCTGTAATACATAAAGGAGGTCAGCAGGGGCACATTTTGCTAGAAGGCAAAGCAAAGAGCAAGAACCTGATGCCACCAAAAGCATTAAAATGCTGTTGTGTGGAAACAAGTCACAGGGAAGTGTGTTAAGTCAGTGTTTCTCAAATGGTTTTTTGTTAAAAAAAAATAAAAATAAATAAATAAATTTAAAAAAATAAAAAAAATATATATATATATCAGTAAGGCATAATTCCTAAAGTAATTATACTAAAATAAGTTCAATAAAAATGTAATAAAAACACATTTTACATTCAATATTTCTATTTTCAATTAAGCTGTAACAGCAGAAAACTGTCAACTGCCGTAAACCGACACAGAATAAGAAAACAACAAACGCAGTCATGTTCACTGTGAGCAGTAACCAGTTTTTGTCTTGAATGACAGACAAAAATCAGGAAAATGGATATAACAATAATACTGCTGAAAACACAGGGAAAGAACGGAAAAAGAAACAGCCAAAATAATACTGCCAGTAGCCAGGAAGAAAAATTTTAAGCTCAATGATCTGACACTTATTGCATTGTAAGGTGCTGTATTACACCTCTTTATGTATGTATTTTTTGTGTTCCAAAACTGTTTTGTGCTAGTCAGGGGGGCAATTTTTCAAAGGGACACGTATTGAAAAAGTTTTGGAACTACTGTGTTAACTGACCCTTATTGATTTATCCACGGAAGGAAAATATTACTGCTATTTGGTCCCTGGCTGGTGCTAATTTTGAGTACATACAGTATGTGAAGGATTTAGCCTGGGCTGGACAGTATAGAGGCTGAGAGCAGAGTCAGAGGCACTGACGAGAAAGGGAGAACAGATAAGCAGGTAGAGGGAAAGAAGAAGAGAGACACACACAATGACTAATCTGGATGACTGGAAAAAGAGATGAAGGATTAGAGAGACCAACATTCACACAGACTTCTCTCCGACTATAGTCCAGTGTAACCAGAGCCCTGTGAGGCTGGACAGTGGAAGCTCTTGATGGGCAGGAATGTGGATCCTGAAAGTACAGAGAGCAGATTGATGGAGACTGAGAATGGGGAGGAATGTATCGGCTCCTGGGCCAGTGGGAACAGAATGGTAGGAGAGGATCGCCGTGACCTGTGCTGATACCTCTGTCATCACACGTCCTCCGTCTCAGGCCAGGGAAAAGAGGGGGTAATAGGGAGAAGGAGGAGGAAAGAGGAGAGGGATGAGGAGGAGGAGAAGGAGAAGGGGGGTGAAGGTGGAGGTGAAGGGACAGGAGGTGGGTCTCTTCAGCCTGACAGCAGGAGGCAGAATGTGTCCAGATCCCACAGGGGAAGCATGATGTGTATGCAGGCTTACTCTGCAGGGAATCTATACTCGCCCACATGAGTGGACTCATGGGGGCACCAAGGCAGGCGATTGCAAATGCACCCTCTTGGATGCCCTTATATCAAATCTGATAAAGTTCCTCCCAGGGTACCCTTCCAGCAGACAAAACATGATTAAGTGCCATTTCTAGTGGACAAAAGGTGTTTAAGTGCCCTCAAAAGTGCCCTTCCACTGGAGAAAATGTGGTAAAGTGCACTCTAGGCTGCTCTTCTAGTGGGTAAAACATGACTAAGTGCCCTCAAGAGTGGACAAAAAGTGTTTAAGTGCACTCTAAAGTGCCCTCTAGGGACAACACGTGATAAAGCGCCCTCTAAAGTGCCCTTCCATCAGAGAAAATGTAATAAAGTGCCTTCTATGTTGCCCTTCCAGTAGACAAAACATGAAAAAGTGTCCTCTAGAGTGCCTTTTCAGAAAACAAAATGTGCTAAAGTACCCTCTAGACTGCCCCTCCAGTGTATAAGACATGATATAGTGCAATCTAAAGTGCCCTTCTGTTGGATAAAATGTGATAAAGTGCCTTCAAAGGTGCCCTTCCAGTGGATATAACGAGATAAAGAGCCTTATGGGGTGCCCTTCGAGTGGACAAAATGTGCTAAAGTGTTAGAAAATTAGTTGCCCTCTAAACCTATAGATGTTTAAATAGATAAAAGCCCTCTGTGTTTTTATTACAGAGGTGTGAGAGTTGTTGCACTTTGAGTCACAGTAAATCAATTTTAATCTAAACCAGAGATTTGAACTGTTTCACCATAAATGCATCATGACTTTCAATGTGCAGGAGCCCCACCTCATACATCTTGGTAATCTTTTTATATTTTCTTCGCCCCTGCCCCTCAGTTAGTCTGAGTCCACTGCTGAGGGAATCTATACTATAGCCCGTGATTGAGACAGAGGGATAGGAGCAGCCAATAAACACACACAAACAAACACTATTTGCCTTCAGAGAACGTGACGCAAAACCTAATTTATTTCAAATTACAAACACGACCAGATGTGGTAAAAACTGACCTTCAAAGACCTTTATCTGTGCAGTGCAAACAAAATGTGAATAATGGTGCAAGGTGAGGCATTACTTCAAAAGACTGTCACATCAGCTACTCAGCAGCAGTGTTCGGTATCCGCCAGATTCGCAATCAGCTCTCATATCAAGTCCATAATCAATTCATTGATCAGCGCCTGGAATGAAGTCGGGCAGAAACACTGGAGTCACCCTGGAGAAATGAACTCCATAGTCTTTCTGCTTGTCTTCCCTACACAATGATGAGGCAATCAGCCTTAATAAGCTCTTTTTTCTTTCTCTCCCAGTCTGTCTCTGTCTCTCTCTAACATTGCCAGTCATTTACCAATGTCTGCATCATTAGTCTGCCTGCACCGGTCCTTCTGGACTGATGTCTCTGTGTCAGGACCTGCCGCATTAGACCGCCGCTCAGGTGCCATAATTCACCTCAGTATGGGCAAGGGGTCAATGGAGAGATGAGGCCTGCTGGCCATTAGCTACTCAGAGGAAGACAGTGAGGTTGTGTCAGGGTCAGCGGGGGTCATCGTTGTTAAGCAGAGTACTGCAGGAGGGGAGGAAGGCGGGAAATGGTGTTGGTATTAAAATGAAAGGAATGGAACAAGGAATAAAAAGTGTGAATAGCTTCATTATGAATCGTCTGGAAGAATGAGAGGGGGTTGAGGTGAGTTGTTTGAGTTGTGGAAAAAGTGATGTATTGTTACTTCTGAGCTAGACTGAGATATGACATGGCTTGGTTCAGTCTTGCTCGTAGGTAGCAATTCCTGCAATTCTCCTGTCTTGGGTGAACTTACTAATAAGTTTACAGCTATGCTGGAAGCTCTGTGAGGCTGTACTTAAAGAGTAGGGCAATGGTTCAAGCATAATGCTAGTAATAGCATGGCACCATGTTCATAATGAAGATGCCAACAGGATATGATGTTTACCTCATTCTGCATTAGCTGAGCAGCTTTAGTGTTTGAGTCTGCATGTTTATTTGGATCAAGGAAAACAAGGATTAAACAATTATTAACTATAACATACAAAATGATCAAGACGTTGTATCTGACCACAAGCCCGGCCAGACTCAGGGAGAAAAAGGTATGTGTGCTTCTGTCAGAGCCTGATGCTGACTGTATCCCTGTGCGTAATTTTGCACATTCTGTTTCCTCTACCCACAATAGTGTTAGTGGGACAGAAGAGCGAGGATGGGAGGAGGAGATGAGGATCAGGAGGAAGAGCAGAAGGAAGAGTGGACATGAAGGTGCAGCTCAATCCGGCTCAGGTGGGTGTCCAGCCAGATTGAGCTTCATCTAGGTTGGCTCGCCTCTCCTCTCAACTGCAATATCCCTCTCCCCCAGAGATACATATAATAATAACAATACTGAATACTGAATAATAATGAATAAAATACAACATAATTTCAAGGTGCTTCATTGTGAAATATAATCAGTTACATATCTACATGACCTTAACGGTTCATGTATTGTATTACTTTTTGCAGATGTTAATGTATGTAATGTCCTGCCATCTCCATAGATTGCGCATACTCGTGCTTTCACTTCTCTAACCAGGAGATCTGTCACCTCGGTTTAAAAGTCCTCTCTTTGTTTACTCCTGGCGCACCTGCTTCTTAAAGGTGGTGAGAAGTGTCTTTCTGATTGGTTTATTGTATGTTCAGCCAAGTCGCCAGTCAATTAATGAGGGCAACTGGTTACAGCTGATAGGTGTATCCTGCTGTGCGCTGTTGGCATACGGGGGCGGGACAGGGCAGGATATCCCTGCGCCCCTGGTGCAAGATGGCAAAGGTAGATTAAGACACACCTTGAATAAATTAAATCCAGTGCACCTCCTAAGTAGGGCCCATAAACTTCAAGTACTGGACAAATTAAAATTTTGACCTGATGATGGCCCTATATTTTAAAAATTCAAGGACTCTGCAAAGTATAAGAGTTCATTATGAGGTGGATATGAACCAAATGTGAGAGTAATTTATCCAATAGCTTCACTTTTCATTTCACTAAAATCCAGAAAATGTCAACCTGCTGTTCACACCAGAAAGGATTCATCCTCTGGAAACCATGAATGTATGTTCATGGCAATCCATGTCATAGTTGACATATTTCAGTCTGGGTCAAAGTGGTGGACTGATCAGCTGACAGACAGACATAGCCAACCCAAGATCCATGCCACTATAACAAATAATAAATCAATTAAAGTATACAGTATCAACAGTCAGACTGTTAGTGAAGTGTAGATGAGTCTGTTCTGTTGCAGACCTTCCACATGATGCCACCATAATATGGGAGGCTGCTCTTGAACCTGGCATTTTTGGTTACAAAGAGCATTTTAAGTATTTTCTGCTGACTTCAAGTGAGCATTAGGAGCTGGTCATGGAACCACTTAAATAGTTTGGTATGTAGGAGCAGTATGACACATGAGGCCCATTTACACCTGGTAAAAACATGTGATCTATATCTGCATACATTATCTGGATAATGACATCTGATCAATGAGTCTTTGCATTTACACTTGGTATTAAAATGTGCTCTTGTTATCTTGATTGTGCTGTGTTGTGATAAGCTCTTAATGTGCAAAAAAGTTAGGCAGGGCTGGCAGACATGTCAATAAACATGGCACGTCCCAGGTTGAGCGAAACAGTGTCACTAACAGATGTCATTCATTTATTCTGTAAATCAGTTTTTGTGAGGAAAGATTTGCCATAGCCACTGCTACTTCTTGTAAGTTTGCCAGTCTTGTTCAAGCTCGTGGAAGGCGGCAAGAAGTTTACACCTGAGTGGGATTTGATCACAATCACAGACTTTTTTCAGACTGCAGGCAAATCAGATTTGTTTCTCAGTTCATATCTAAGACAAACTGTCTGCACTATTATTTACAAAAGATTGGATTTGTGAATCACCAACATATTTGCATGGGTTGCTGTGGTAACAATATAGATGTCAGTAACTACATATGGCTGTGATGCTGCTTTCCAACATGGAAGGATGAGAAATGGAAATCCATCATCTCGCCCTCCAGACAATCACACTGTCAAGTCACGGTGGAGAACTCCTCCAATGCACCAGACAGGCTCAACGACAGAGGAGGCTACAGAGCTGTTTCTCTGATGCACTTCCATCATTCCGGATTTGAGACGCATCTGTAGAAATCTGATTGGAATCACATTTCAAACCACTCCAAATGTGGCTTAGATCCGATTTGCAAAAACCACACTTCACATTTCGTTTTTCACTGTCCAGACCTTCTAAAATCTATTTTTTTAATTATCTATTTTGCCAAAAAATGGATGTGGGCTGATGGTTGGAACGAGGCCTAAATGTGGTCTGACCAATCCGATCACAGTCACAGATATCACAGGATATCCTGATACAGATAGCATGTTAATGCCAGGTGTAAATGGGGTCATGTGTTGGACAGGAACTAGAATTCTTTCAACATAACATAACAGAAGTTTGCTCATACTGGTCTTGATTCTATCTCCTCACAAGACACAGGAGCTCTCTTGATTATTTGTTGAGTCTGTCAAAATTGTTCATATAAGTCTCATGATACGCACATGCGGCTTTCATTGAGATAAATAACATACAACATGCTATTTTAGAGTGCTCTGTTTACTGTCGATGACATCATTCATTAGTTGCTGTCTGGAAATTTTATCTATCTCCGTACAGTAGATCTTGATGTAAAAAAAAAAAGAAAGAAAAGAAAATGCCCATTGAAGAATCGAGTGACTCAGTCTTGGCTGGCAATTGCTGCGACTCAAATATCTGTTAACAGACTGCTTCCTGGCAGAGTTACATCAGCTCTGGCACCAGCCAGGCACACAGAGAGAGACATTAGTCAGCACTCCTCTCTCCCGGCTACAGCCTCTGTGATGCATCCGGTGCTGGGTTCACAGATCAGCTGATAACTCATAGTTAGTGTCATTTATTATAATCTGGGTCACTTATAGAATCATATTCAGGGCTAAGGCAGCCATATTTGGATAAGCAGTAGAATCAATGCTCCTCTGTTTCTTACTATAGAAAGTGGTGATAATGGCAGGGCTGTGTGGATATATGTTCAGTGTGGCATGCTTTGTTTTATCAGCTCCAGTGCATGCATGCGTGGTGCTTTTGTACATTTGTGTTTACAAACCTTATGCATGCAAACCACATTGAATGTCACTCCTGTAACATGACGGCTGCACAGACAGCCAGTCTTTTTGCAGTCAGGGCCTCTTCCTCGATAGAGCCCATTATTCTATGGCAAATTACTTAATGCCGGCATTGAAGGCGAGGTGACAAGGAGAATGCAAGGAATGAATCCTCTGCTTGTAATCTGAGGCGGGATGTGTCACGCTCGGCAGTGTTATCACCGACACAGCATGGGATGAATTCCGCCATTTTCTCTCCGCAGGGCCATGACAGAACTCTCCTTTCTCGCAGGCCCCGAGGGGGAGGAAGAAGGAAAGGGACCCCGGAGAAGAGAGCACAAAGGAGGAGGAACGGATTGACTAGGAGCTGTTGATAAACTTTCAGAATAGTTCTCTGTTGGAAATGGCTCAGTGGCCCCATGGTGAAAGAAAGAAGAAGAAAAAGTAAGAAGGGGGAAAAAAGAGCAGACTGAGGGAGAGGGATTGAAGGGTTTCCTTTGCTTAATCAGAAGCAGCTGAGTGAAGGGCGACAGTTCGGGAACAAGTGCTGGTTCACTCTTTGGGCTGTGTTTCAAATTATTTTCTAAATCTATACGACCAAAGCAAAAGCCTGTATGGAATGACAGGACTCAATACTGTTTGCAGGCATAAACATAATGCCTGCGCATTCTTGCATGCAGCAGCATTTTGTATTTTGCCCCCAGTAACACAGGCAATCATTTTTTACCAGGGTTCACTCAAACATTCAGAAACCTGTCAGGACCATATTTCCTAAAATGAGTCATCAAAAACTTTGCCTTCAATCAAACACAATTTGGTGTTCTGATCCCTCACAAGCACCTGACAGGCCCTAATAACTCAACTTCATAAAGTAATGCTTAAATAATGACTTATCCTAATTATGATGGCTGAGGAGTGTTATGCATTCTTTTTCGATAGCAATTCTCTAATTAGCATATTTTCATTATCTTGGCAAATTAATAATTTAGAGGGTCTGTAATAGACATGAATTATTAGACTGTGGTACAGTGATGGATTTAAAGGGGCACTATACTCAATTTGTGTCTCAATCCCTCCCAGGGTGACATGAATAATTAGAAGAAAAGTGCCCCTCCTGTGAGCATTTCCGAGTGTACGGAAGTTAATATTGCTGTACTGAATGACCAATCTATTGATAAATACTTGCCCTTTCACATTATACTCTTTTCATTTTAAAATTTTTTTCTTTTACACGTTAGCCTGTTTACACATGTGTGTTTCATTTTATGCAGAGCAAGATCCAGGGTGTCTTTGTCAGCACTGACAATAAAAGCAGAGCTTTGTTTTACTGCTGTGAAAAAACAATGACTGTTTTACTGTCATTTGGCTACCTATACTGTAGGGCAGGTGCAGTAACACTAGGCTTATAAAGTCTTCCTGCTTTTGCTATATGCAACACCCGAGCTGCTATCAGCTGTTTTTATGGTTTGTAGATACGACTTAAATATTTCTCTTATTTGTGGTGGAGAATGTTATATTTTAATGAGCTGTTGGCTTTAATTGAGCGTACATGTGCTGTAAATTCTGTGTTGTTAAGCTACAGGTGAATTTGTTGTGCTGTTCCTGTTCTTTGAGTACTGCTGAGATGCAGGTTGATGTGTAACCTTGTAATTTTGTGTATATTATTGTGTGTATGAGTGCTGTAAATCCTGTTGAGATGCAGATGAATGGTACTGTTGTTGGCTGCAAGTCATTGCAACAAAGCAGCTGAATTTTGCCCATATTTACAGCATCCTCTCTGACAAAACAGCTCCACTATCTCTGAGGATTACTGAGGATCATAATAAGAATTGAATAGTGTCTAACACTCCACTTGTTTGAGTCTTATCCTTTAATAAATCTTTAAAAAATCTATTTTGTTCTCGCTCTTTTTGTTTTCTTGTATTTCTTAAATGAGTAACCCCACCCCCCCACCCCTCCTCTCTCTCTCTGTCCCTCCAGGTGCCACTTCAGATCTCTCTTTCTCTTTTTCTGATTGTCACTTTCACTCTGCAACTCCCCACTTTCGCAGCCATTTTTTTCTGGTCCAGTTCTAAACAGACTCTGTCACGGGTAAGATGAAAATAAAATGATTTATGTTGTCCCCCCTCCCCACTTGTTCAAAGTAATGAGATTCCATATTTCAACTGGCTTGACAGATGGATTGGAAATTAAAAGCCTTAGATAAGTAATGCCTTTTTGATGTTGGACTGTGAATAACTCACATGAGCTGATTGATTTCAAAACTCTTGTGACAAAGTGCACATGCTGTACAGGGGACAACATGCCCATACCACTATATGTCACACATTAGTTAATGTGGAGGGTCTGTCTCAGAGAAGGCACTTTCGAGGAAGCCTTATTCTCATTCATTGCAGTACATTAGAATAGTATAGGGTCGATACTTAGAGGAGCAATTGTTGCCAAAGCAAGGACAGGCGATGCATTATGTAGGAGTAGGCGTTTCACCTTGGAAATGACGGTTGTGCAGCTTAAGTTTGAATTCCATACTGTATTTCCCATCTGTAAAGTGCATACAGTTGGATTCCAGAGGTTTTTCAGAGTGTGACAGCTTTATATAGTACAAATGAAGTTAAAATGTCAGCCACATCTTCCTAAATATGCACATTCAACAATTCCTTAAACTTGAACATTCTTCTGTAAGTGCCTTTCTCTCTTTACATCTGCTCTGCTGTGATTGGTACAGATTCAATAAGGGAAATCAATAGTGGATAATGGCTTCAGCTCACTTACTTTACATTTACCTCAATGATGCTCTTCATAAAAGGAGTAAAAGCAGCTATCATTTAATGCATTTAGTGTGCGGTATTCATCTGAGCTATGCACATTATATCATTTCTGCATATGACCTTTGCTTGGGTGTAATTCTGCTCTTGTTCTCCACAGAAGCCGGCGCTGCCACGCTTTCATTACATCAGCACCTGCAGTCAATTTGTGAGAACAGACAGCTGTCTATTGCTCCGGAGGAGACAGAGTGAGAATATCGAACCGGCGCTCATTCCACAGAGAGACAACACCACCAACATAACAGTGATTCATCAAAAAAAGTGCTTGACGAGCAGAGTCTACACTCCACTTTCTATTTTTCATCAAACATTTCAGCCGCAAAAAGTAATGCCCCGAATGAGGCAGAGGTGCGCAGGTATCTGAATGAATGGTATTAATGGTAATCCATGCTGTCACCTGCTGCTGAAAGACAGAATTTTAAAACATGTGACCGAGTGATTGATTATGCCAATGTGTTTTCTAGAGGTCATATTGATTGGGGTTGGAAGAGGTAAACTCCTATTTTTACTCTCTGACCAAACTGACACTTGACTGACACGAAACCTCACATACCTATAGAATATACATAAATTGATAGAGAAGACATTGAAACTTGAAAAAGCAGCAGTGATGGGGAGAGTACTGAATATCCATCAAGTAAAAGTACAATAAGTGAAAAATGACTTAAGTAAAAGTTAAAATAACAATTTGAAAAATCTACTCAAGTAAAACTTAAAAGTTCCCAGGTAATAAATGAGCCAAAGTACAAGTTACTTTCCTTTTTTTTAATTTAATTTAATTTTTTTTACAGTGTAATGCAAATGAACCTTCCTAAGTCCCACCCCATTTTGCTCTGTGCTCCAATGACAGTTGACTAGTAGATGACAGTTGGCTAGTACTTAATGCCTTTGTTCATGTTGGTCATTTGCATTGGGTATGTTTGGGCATGAGGAGTGAGATTGGGTAGGCTTAGGGTAAGATCATTAACTGCCAACAGATCACTAACAGATCACTGGCTGCAACATAAGTTAATGTCAATAAGATCAAAGATTCATTTTAGACATGAAGAATGAACATAATTAATGTTAGCTAGCTAACTGCATTTTCACCTACAGTAGGTCTATGTGCATCTTACTCAAATGTGTTTGTGGAGGTTAGAAAATGAGTTTTAAAAGCAGAGGTATCAGAAAGCGCTTCATCACTTTTTTTTTACATTCTGGTATAAAAATGTGGCTAGATGTGGTTCAGGAATTGTTTGTGGAAGCTAATCTCCCTTTGTGGGTTTTGTGCTGTATTGCATCATCGCAAAAGACAGGTGGTGCTTTATAATAACAAGATATAACTGGAAAACGCAGAGAAATAAAAAGTAGATTACTGCCTGAAAAATATACTTGAGTAAAGAATAGAACTAATCTTTTTTTTAAAGTAATATTAAAAGTACATATGTATATGTATGTACATATACTGTATATATGAACAAAATATTGTAAACATCGGATTCATTATTTAACAAAGAGCATTTTTTCAAGTGATTTTTTAAAAATGTCCTGATGAATATCATATTGTGAACTTTTTATCGTGGTATTATTGTACCTTGAGTTTTGACTATTTGACCAGTTATTCCATTGACAACTCAGGTTACATGTTGGAGGATCACTTCACAATTCTGAATTCAAATTCGGCCATTGACTTTATTTTTTACAACTTTGTTTTCCTATCTGAAAGCTGAAAACCCAGTTAGTGGATCTGACTGATGCTGTAGCAGCCAGGCTCATTAGGACCACAGGTGTGTAATGCCATCACCCTCCCCTGTTGTTCCCCCCCTGATGTTTCCTGGCTTATTTTCTGTTGGGAGAGAAGCATATTGGCTGTTACACAGAGCTAAGAACCATCTTCCAAAAAAAAAGGCACACAAAAAAGGATTTACCAAGTCAACAATTGACTGGATAAGTTCTGTGTGTGTTTCCCCAAAAATGAGACAGTTGCACAAATAATCCATCATACAAACAAATACGTACAAATGAATAAATAAAGACGGATTCCAGGAGCTGCCTGCCATGCTTATCTCCTCCTTGTGTCTCGGAGAAACAGTGGGCACTCTCATTAGGCGCAGGGACGACATCTAGTTATTCATTACCCGCTCCATGCAAAACCCTGCTATTAAAACTCTAAAAGCCATTAGAGAAATCCATAATGAACCCCAGCAGCAGCAGGTGCACATGGGGGGCTGGCTCTCGAAGATGACACAAACAACACTGCTACATGACAGTTTGGGACTCTGTTGCCCATTAGCATCACCGCCACTGCCTCCACCACCATCCTGGTGTAGTTTTAAGTGGGTGTTTGCTGGTTTTCTGAGGCTCCAACTTGCTTCATTTGACATGCGGCACAAGTAAGTGAGGTGCTGGTCGTTGGCTTGGCATGGAGGTGTTAGTCAAACATGGTGTGACAGTATTGACTGTGGCCTGTTTACTGAAAGGAGTTCAGAACAGGATCAGCTAAACATACATTATGGTAGATCGATACCGGCTGGAGAACAGAGCAATGAGCTTGATATTAGTCTGGCTTCACTACCAGCCGCCACTTGGCCACTTAAGACTTCCCCTTTGCTTTTTCCCATCTCTGCACGGACCAATAACTGCTGGAGGGGAGTTATTCTTCTGCGGTACCTCAGATTGATCTGGTGTGAATCTGGTCTGAGGCTAAATAAGCAAACATCTCAAGACCAGCCAGTAAAAAAGGAAGGGAAAAAAAAGAAATCAGCAAATGCAAAACAGAGAGCAGGAGGGAAAGAGAGAAGGAGAAATGTGTATTTGGTCTCCTGGGTCTTGGCTCCCCATCATTATAACCTTAGTCATACTTCATACTTCCTTCCCTTTTATCTTTGACACACTCCATCTGTTTCTCATCATGTGAAACCCCAATATAAATACAGTACCAGGTCTGTGCACAGGCCACAAGATACAGCCTTAGTACATGTTATGTCTAAAGTGTAGCTCTAATAATATATTATTTTAGAATGTTTCAAGCTTAAAATGCATTTTAGAGCAAGTAATCCCCAAAGATTACAGTACAAATCAAGAAAAACGAGAAAGCAAGCAGTGTTATGGGATCACAGCAGAGGTCCCATTGAGCACCAACTGGGATTTCAACATTGATTTCTAGCTAAAAACTGGAAATCAGTGGATATTTGGTCTGTATGTCTGCCCTCTTTTCCTTCTCTTTTCAACTAGCTTAAATGCTGTTACAACATCAACATGCCACAAAACACATTTGTCAAATATTTTTGATAATTGATCCTTCCTAAGTTGCACCCCTTTTTGCTCTGTGTTCTAGTAACAGCAGAAAAAGTTTTGTTCCCAGCAGAACCTCAGTCAACTTTCTCCTTTCCCGTTTCCTGTAATAGATACCCATTGTGCTCAGACTGTCTATGTTGAAAGGAACTAGTTAGCAAGTGGTTTGCTAACATTAACTAACTTAAGGTTTAGTTTTCTTTTTAAAATAGACAAGCCAAGCACATAGCATATCTAAGTAAAGGAAAGGAGAAAGTTGACTGGAGTTCAAAAAGGCTTGGGGCTTAAGAAGAAGGGTCAGTTTGTTCGGTTGTAGGTTGAAAGAGTACTGATTAGTTTGGAGGTATTTCTCCAAAGTCATATTTCACCGTTAGATGAAACGTGGTCTACACAAAGATGTAAACAACGTAATTTCAACTCATTTAATGTTTCATATAAAATGCCGTGAAAATGAACTATATATGTTGTGTGCTACCAACAACAAGCTTCCAGGACATCATGATGGGAGAATTTCCTGGAGAAATTGTGCTTACTGCTGTACTCTATCACGCATATACGAATACTTATCTCCTATCAGAAGGACTAAACACAGCCCAATTTTAAACGCCTAGTATTGGGCTAAATTTGGACCTACGAAACATGGCCCAAATTTCAATGTCTATTTTTTGGCTAAATAAAGGCCACAATGGGTCAGCCAGTTTTAGCACAAAAATAGATATAACGCTGGCTGCTCTGAAGATATATGCACCTCAAGACTTAGTATAAATAACAACAAAGACAATTAAATACACAAGAAGATATGGTGGATGAGTGAGTTAAACACAGGACATTTACCCAGCCATCTAGTGTTCAAGCTGGTGTGTGTGGTTAATATTTTTTTCTGGCTTTCAACTGAGAAATTTCAATGTAGTTTCTTAGTGAGGGCCAAAATGACCATAGACTATTATATGCACATTGTAGAAGATGAAAAATGAAATATGGTCTCAATGTGAATGTTCAATCAACATCTTCAAATAGTCAGTGAAAAAACCTTCACTTCTGAACCCATTCTGAATGTCTTTTCGCCGGTGACCATAGTCATTTTTTAAATGTCTTTTCGGCAGAAAAATGGTCACTTCATTCATACAATCCATACTCGCCTTAAATCCACCTACAAACTGACTGACAGACAGACACCACAGGTACCTCCCCAGTCTGCAACCCTTCCATGTCAGAACACAATGGTCATATTGACCTCCTGGGAGAGCACAGTTCAAGACCAACTGACCCCTAAATTCCCCATCAAACACAAAAGCAAAACAAGTGCGCTCACGCTGGGGTCACAGTTTATGCTGAGAAACCGCCCTGCCTTTAGCCCGCTCAACCTGCAAGGTGTGTGGGTGGATGGAGGACCGATCCGTGGGGAGAGGGGTCTAGAAATGAAGTATGTCCTGGGTGGGTATGATTGCCCCACTACGGTGAACCTCATCTGTACCTCATCCCTTCTTCCAGGGTATGCAACCATGAAGTCAATCAGCACGACACCAGGGCATCAATCACTCAAGCTCCCTTTGGGGTGACCTGCTTGCTCCAGGAAAGAAT
>JAJHUR010094686.1:0-13069 GCA_027495735.1 Lutjanus campechanus | reverse complement strand
GTCAGACTGTGACTCATTCTGACTCACTTTTTTATGTTCCATTTTCACCATGCACTCGTTGTGTGCGTATGTGTGTGTGTGTGTGTTAGGGCAGTGAAAGGAGTAAAATGCTAAAAATCACTCCAATGTGCCACATAATTGGACAATCTGAAAAAAAAAAAAGTTTGCTGTAAGTGTGCGTGAGTCCACATGGGTTATTCAACATGTGCGTTTTATACTCATTATATGACTAATTTCTTTTAATCACTCAACATTATTCAATTCTTTCCAAATTTCTTCCTGCCTATATCATTCTCTTCTATTGATCTATTAGTCCAATTTGCTAGGTTTACATAAAACCATCCAAATGTTTAAAATTTTACAATAAGAATAATGTGTATTACAGTAAACTAAATGATAGGTCATGTGACATCTGTCAATACCTATTATAGCTCATAATATACAGTGGATGCCTGTATGTATGTAAATACTTTTGTGCATCTCTTTTGTTTCACCACCTCCCCAGACTCCAGGAGGCTAACAGCTAAATTCCACCAGACGTGGCTGCGTCGCGTTGCAGCTGTGCCACGTCGGCCGGAGCTGATCGCAGCTATTCTACACAATGCTTATGATTCCACCAGCAGCGCCTCGGTGCATCCCAGGAGCAGCTCTCTGCTCCGCTTCAGATGCGTGCCGCGTCAATTAGCACAGAGCAGATCGAAAACGGCCCCGTGCAGATTCACGATCATAAAGGCAGATAGACCACGTAGCCTTCGTATCCATGGTAGAAGCACAGAGAGCAGGGAAAGAGGACCTAATCAACAAAGTCTAAGCGAGTAAACATAATGAGGCGGGCAAAACACTCTGAAACGCTGCTGGTGGGGCTTGCAGCCGTGTGGAGGACGGATCAGAACTGTGGCACAGAGGTGCCGTGCTTGGTGGAATCACCTGGAAAGGCAGGCTGCAGGAACGCTGCAGGAGTGCAAGATAAACGCAACATTTTAAATTGACAATGCCAAGCAACGATGAGTCCTACACTGTAAATTGATCCTGCTGTTTGTAACTGCTTCTAGGTATAACCTAGAACCTGCCTTCTGCCAGACTCCATTAACCTATTGCTCAATTTAACCGTTATAAACATCTAAGCCTTCTAAAAGATTATCAGTGATCTCTTATGACTCCTAAACACTTATGACTCCAAACATTCAGCATTAATTTGAACTCTAATAAATGTGACACAGGCAAACAATGATGCAAGTTGTGGGCCGGAATACGCATTTCAAAGGAAGACACCACGTTATTGTCAGAGAGTTGTTAATTCAGCTTGCTTCCTTATTCTCTGATGATATATCATGTTCATTTTATGATTTATTATGGTAAATATATTACAGATTTCTCCTTTAATAGATGTGAGGGGGCTATTTTGCACATACACATTTTCAGTTTTAAATCTACAAGTTTATGTAAATTTTTCCTCTTCATTGCAAGAGGACGACCCAGTATATGCAGGCTCACGCGCACTTCTCTTTAATAGTAATTAATATTAGCATTGCATCTTCAAATTGCCCTGAAATGATGATGATGATTGCTCATTAAAGCCTGTCTCACTTTGATTGAGAGCGCTTCAAGGACAGGTCACATGGGTGAGAAGTGCACATGGGAAGAGCGAAACATTTTACATTTGTCGTCTTTACTAATGGAAGCATTTAACTCTTTTAGTAATTCGGAAACTGATTAGACACTAACCCACACCCCAATTCTGGGCCCTGATTTATTATTTAAGGAAGTGAAGTTTAGTTTAATTGGGCCAGGCTTTTAATATAAGAGAGCATCAAAGGATTAACATGTTAGAAACTGAAAGCGTCTGTGATTTTCTGGGGTATACAGAGATAGGAGAAGCAACCCGAGCCGGCCTCCCACAAAAGGATTAAACATTAATAGCACATTAGATGGCTTTCTCACGTCTGGCTTTCCCGTGGCTCTGAGACAAACAACAAGGACGGTGCTACAAAAAGGACCATTGATCTCTGAGTGAGCCACCCTCCAGGGGTTCAACGAGGATATGAGCTGAGCAGGAAGAGAAGTTTTTTTGGTTTTTTTTTATTATTTGATGCTGGCTTTGTGGGAGAAAAAAACAGGTATGATGACATTGCTATCATTTCTAAAAATATTTGCAGTCCCGCTTGAGTTTTAAGTCATTCAGATAATACCCGTGAGTGTTCTCTGTTTTATTGAAAGCTTCAGAGAGTGACATTTGTAGATTAAAAAGCGGACTCCCCAGTAACCACAACAGAAAAATAACCCTTTATTAATTACCCCTTAAAGCTCCGCGGGCCAATTAACACAACCACCAATCACTGCTTTGCTTGAGGGGAGCAGGCAGTGACTCTTTTGTTAATATTTATACCTGCTTTTCCTGCTTACACTCTAAAAACAAATGTTTTGGCCCAACGACAACAACAAAAACAGTTTGCAGCAACCTTTTTGAATTATGCAACTTCTAATGAAATGAAGTTCAAACCAAAAAAAAACTGCAGTGAATCAGGGGAATTAGCTTTTCCTCTACGTCCACATTATTTAAAGGGTTTTTAATTGTGATTTACATAATTCCCGTAATTGTGAACATGAGTTTTTCACTTGGCAGTCATTTTAAAAATTATGTTGCTCCAATTAGATAATCTGAAGTACTTTTAACTTTTAACTTGTCTGTCAGAAGCATGTTTAGTGAGTGGGGCAGGGGACTTGAAATCCCAGAGAGCAATTTAGTTACGAGCCAATTTCATTAAGGTACTTCATCTTGAATTTAGTCCTCACACAGAAATTTGAGTTTAAATTAAGCACAGTGTTAAGTTGATGCAACATTATTATATATACAAAACGCATCAAAATAGTGTTTGCAACTTAAAAGGTTTGCCAAAATCAATCTTGCAACCATGCATTTAATTAAGTAGTAGCAATAGGTCCCTGCAGTTACTTTTTGAGGGGACATGCTGCTTACAAACAGAGTTGCTTGTCGAATTAGAATTTTTTTATAACCTAGTCTCCATTTGCAAGACTTTCTTGTGGCTGTTTTGGCAGCAGGCTTTCATGTAATTATTAATGATGAGAAACACAATAACACAAAATCTCCTCCAACTGCTGCAAGCACTCATTTGAGCGATAGTGAAAACGGTGCTCATGAATCATTTGAAAGATTCGCGTTTCTCACACCAGCAGTGAAAGTGTTGCCTGTCGGGTCAGTAACGCTGCAACCATCGTTTTGATTCATTCAGAACAAATAAGCAAACAAGCGTTTGAATGAAATTTGAGCAGAAGAGCACTTGAACGTACGTCTGTCCCTGAAAATCTATTTCCTGAAAAATACATTAGCGTGTTGAATATGTCAATTAAAATACAAAATCGTATGAAATGAAAAGTCGTCCATGAAAACAGCAATAATCAGGACTTTCTGTCACATCTTACTTCGTCAGGTAGGTGAGCATAAATGGCAGCTGAAACGATGAGCGATCCTGATATTACTGAACATTTCTCAATTTGCTGTTATCCTCAGTGTCCATTTCTGTAAACGTGTTATGGCAGTTGAGGATCTGGGGGAATTAAACACGCCAAGTTCCCTCTGCGGGACTCTTAAAAGAAAAATCCTTTCCTCTGATTTGGTGAAAGTCTGAGTCAATCACAGTAACACGTTCCTTTGGAATCTTTCTTATCTCAGATAATTGGAGATCAGCGGGGGAACTAAATCATTTCCAAGCCTGCATGTTCATCACATGGTGCTTTGTCATATAAAGAAGGCGGATGAGGTGATGCATCCCAGACATGCTATTACTAAAAGACGACAGTGAGGCTGTTGATCTTATGTGGTCCATTCAATTGTAAACACTCATAGCAGAATACCGACTCCAAGGTTTTATGATCTCTGACCCTGACTGTATGCACACAACTTATTAAAACAAGGGAAAACAGACAGATAAATGTGTAATGAAAATAAAGAGGGAGGAAGAAATACACAGATCGATAGAGACACCATTGCACACCACCCTCTTGTATTTGCATACTCATTCCTGTTCAGCCTTACTCAGTGGAGTCGAGCGCATGCTAAAAATCCCCCCAAAAGAAGAAAACTAGTGTTGATATGTGCTGCGCAGACCCAAATCCTGCCTGCAAGAAAGGCAATCTCTCACTTTTCTCATTTAATAAAACAGAACAGGTAATGTTCAGCACTCTGCTCGTGCCAATCCCATTTCCCATTGGACCTGTAGGGGAAGGGAAGGTGGGCCAAATAACACCATCCACAGTAAACAAGTGAGGATCAAAAGACGGAGAGAAATGTTCCTGAAATTAAACTTGTCACTCTAACTTCTTTTCTCTTGAATATAGCCCTGAACAAAAAACGTGGAGCAAGGACCACTGATTTCACATTTTTAGGGTAGGGTGTCTCAGACTGTGTATGTTAGCTGATGATGCGGAAATTCAACAGCTACACAGCAGTTTGAGTAAGAAGGATGCCATTTGTCAGAAAATCAGGCGATGACACTATCTTTTAGGGAAATTGTAGTTAGATCACATCTCTAAAGACCCTTTTTGGTGCCGATGTCATGATTACATCACAGCGTTAGCTGGAGGCAAAAGAAAGGAAAACCTGGAGGCAAACACAGAGTAGTAATCGAAATAAAATGTCATCTTGCTGTGTTGGGTGCCAGAATCGAAGTAGTAATGGCTAAAAACTGAAGTTGTATCGCATGCCAGCTGCCGCTGCCAGACACGACAAACCAAAGGACCAAACCGAAAAAAACCCCCGAAGATAAGATGAAAGCTGGGAATTGTGGCGAACCTCAACAAAATAAACTAAATTAAGTCACAAAATGTTAAGAAAAGAAATATTGTCACTCCTATTATCCTTATAAAACAGAAAAATACAACCAATCAGCTTCTGAATTCAATTTTCTCTCTTTTACCAAAATAAGATGAGGTTTTATTGCCTCGTTAACTCCGTAAAACACACTTCATTCAAACTCAACAGACCGGATATCACTAAAACTCAACAAAGCTATCTTGTCCAGTCTTTCCACTGTTAAAAGAATCACCAACCCTGGTTTGGTCGAAATCAATCATTAGTTCGTGTTAGATGTGAAAATAGTCTCTACAGGCTGTTTCCTGTCACTCGTCCTCCAGCTCAGCGGGTATTTACTGTGCATCACAGAGCAGCATCGGTCACTTTGTAGACCATTAAATTGGCAAAATAAAATGACAAAATTCCACTCCCTGAAAAGTAACCGGCTATGGAATCCAATCACCGATATATTCACCCAATCTCCCAACCCTTTGGCAATTGTAGAAAGATGGTCCAGCCATTGAATGGCGTGTACGGGCCATTCGTTAACATGAACTTTCAGTAGCACTCGCAGTACTGGAGAGTGAGCAACCGCA
Organism: Lutjanus campechanus; assembly: GCA_027495735.1. Taxonomy (NCBI): domain Eukaryota; kingdom Metazoa; phylum Chordata; class Actinopteri; order Lutjaniformes; family Lutjanidae; genus Lutjanus; species Lutjanus campechanus. The sequence continues at coordinate 7,663 of JAJHUR010094686.1, read as the reverse complement.
CAAAAACTTTACCTCAGCCATTGAGGTAAACAAAACTTGCTAGCTAGCATTAGCGAATGTGTTTAGGAAAATAGGTTTGCCTCCACATAAGCCCCGCCCACAAAAACATCATAATGTTTACCAGCACAAAAGGGGTCTATAGGAAAGATCAGGTAGATGGATTATACTACAAATGTATTTAGATTAGATTATGGCTGTGTTAGCAAGAGGCACTGCGCTGCTGTGGTAGAGCTGAGCATCACGGTCATGTGACGTATGTCTGGGTAAATACAATGAACACTGTTCATATTTGTACATTTGTCCATGCCATTTATAATCTAGTATTGTTTAGACTCAGACATCCAGCCACTGGGAAAGATATTGACAACTATTAATTGAAGTCAATTTTGGGCATATACAATATAATCTGACAAGGCATGCCAACACCCACTTACACTGACCACTGTATACCACACAGCCACACACACAATCATGAGGCGTAAAGTGCAAGCAAACATGCCTGTCACAAGTTGGCTAATTAAGTTATCCATAGACAACAATAGTATTAATTTCCAGAACAAAACAGACACGTTGGCAGTAATTAGAAGTGTCCTTTCCCTCTGTGCCTCATTCAGTTTTCATGTTAGAGAAAGGATTTGGAATGTACTGTGGTGCTCACATTGAATGATGCAAATAGATTTCCCCCCGAACCTGCTTATAATCTACTTACATTCACAGTGGCTGCAGAAAATTATTTATATTCTTGCTTGTCTTCCCTTTTTTTTTCCTTTTATACCCCCTCTTGCTCTTAATTTCTCTTGGTCTCTGCCACATACAGGTCACATCGCTCTCGCCCCTTTTTAAGGAGACTGAGCTCATCTGTGTATTAGTGTTTCTATTTCCCCTTTTGTCCAGGTAAGTAGCATCTAATTATCTTCATTAAGGGAACATTATTTTGCCCTCTGTGCTCCTTCAAATGATGCTCACAATTCTGATCATTACTTGGACAAATGCTGTTTAGGGCAGTTTGGGATCTTTGGGACACAGTTCTTTACATCATTCAATGAACCATGCAGGAGTTTTAGCTGAAAGGATGTGTTGAACACCTCGGGGTGCAATCTGAGCACTATTTTAGGCTAAGGTTCCACTTTAATCTCTCTCTTTCATGACTTCCTCATGCTGCGGGATCTTCAAGCCAACTTTCTCTCATTTCATTTGTTAATTTCTTTCCTGTGTCACCTTTCTTTCTGCGTGACAGTTGCTATTGAAATGCAAATACCTTAGCCCCATGAAGGATCTCATGGAAGAGAGATAGGGCCTCCATTTGAGAACTCTGTTGACTAATCGGCATGTTGTCACTTGTAAGAAGTCAACATATCCAAGTGTACACTGCAAATTGATACAGAACCCAATACAAAATAGGAAACAACATCTTAGATCACACAAGCTTAAAATGGAGGGTATCAACATTTACCTTCTGTGATTACCCACAGATGAAAACATGGCACTGATAAAGACGGTCCATCACAAAATGTGATCACTCAAAGTGTATTAAATTACACAGTTGGCATTTGCTCCCTGTGCTGTAAATAAAACCCACAAACACAAAATGAAAATGATCCAGAAATGGTGCTACAATGAAGTGTAAAATAAAACACCATAATGACTCTCATATCCCAGGCACAGTTTCACAGTCCTTGCTCTTAGCACAATGTTCTATACACCTAGCATGCCAAAAATAACCCAAAGGCAAAATTCCATCCTACATGTTACTCCCCATTTTTCTCTGGCCCACGGGCCTATCAGGAAAAGAATTTTCTAAACTCATTTTCCCCTCAATGCTCCCTTATCTCTGGTCCTCCAGTCACAGCTTCTGCTGCGCTGACACACCCTTCCAGTAATCAAGGATGTCATGCAGGTCCTCGCCTTTGGCGAATTGCACCTTTTTTCGAAGGGCATTTCCGGCCGTCACATAACAGGCCTCATCCCTCTGGCCTTTCCGGTATGGACGAAAGCGCTCCCAGATCCGCAGTGAGCTTTCTGAGGAGTACTCTGGGCTGGAGGAGTAGCCAGAGTAACTGGAATGGTGACGGGCAGGCGAAAGTTGGGAGTACGATGCTGCATCCCTGCGGGAGCGTGTCAGGGGCTTTAGGAAGGAAACCCTCTGGGCTGGGGAGCCCTGGTGGGAGCCTTCATAGTAGAGAGCTGGGACGGAGTGGCGATGCTCCGAGCAGTGGTAGTCCTGCTGCACCTCCAGCTGCTGCTGCTGTTGTATCTGTTGCTGTTGATGGTAATGGTGTTGCTTCTGGTTGTCCTGATGTTGGGCACCAACACCACCACTGTCGCAACCACCACCACCCCCTCCACCGCAGCTCCCACTCCCCACTAAAGGCAGCCTCTCAAGGGGCTCCCCACAGCCCACGGGACTGGCCCGGTCTGGGTACTGCTGTTGTTGTTGATTACAGGCATCTGGGCTCCTTGGCTCTGGAACATCCAGGCTGTACACCCTAGCTCCTCCACGTTCCCTGTCCCGACCCATGGAGCCACAAGAGGTGGTGCTGGACTGTTTTTTGACAGAATTTACAATCACCACAGCTGCGTCTGCACTCATTTGTCGCTGAATGGGCCGTACAGCAGTGGCTGGTGGTGGGGGTCTGTATGGAGGAGTGACAACAAAGCCACCACCACTGATCCCTGGGCGCTCAGCGAGGGGGGCATTCAAGGCAGGGAGAGGAGGCGGAGGGGGTATTTTGTTGGGAGCAATGACTTGACATGCCTCTGTCAACCCTTGGGAGAGTGGGATTAAGCCACGAGTAAGAGAGGACGTACTGGTAGGGGGTGGGGAGGTGGGATTGGAGGAGGCTATAGGGTTGGTAGAGGCCCCTGAAGCAGCAACTGCTGCTGCATCCAATTTCAGTGCATCAATGCAGTTGTTAATGATCTGGTTAACTTTGTCCACTTCCATGGCAATGGTGGAAATCTCTGATGCAGAGCCATGTCCATCATCATCTGAGTCATCCCCAATATCAGTTCCATCATCGTCCCTCAAATCTGCGCCCCTCATCCCTATATGCCCACCATCTCCCATCCTCTCCATCCCTGCCCCTCCAGTTCTGACATCCATATAATTTCCTTTACTTGTGGCCATGGCCTCTGAAAAGGCAGTGGCCATCTTTTCCACTTGTGGGATAGAGGAAAGTCTGGAGGAACTGGTGTTGGCTGAGTGGAGCATTCCCGAGCTGGAGGATGTGGACATGGGAAGTTTGCCTCCATGATGGTGCTGATACTGGTGGTGTTCTCTGGACTGCTCCTGAAGCTTGTGGACTGCTGATGGATCATTTGCCACTGCTGCTGCAACCTCTGGTCCGTAGCGCATTTCCAGAATAGTTTTCTTGACACAGATGGACTTCTTCTTCTCATCATGCATCCGTTTCTTACGTAGACAATAGTAGACAAAGCCTAAAACAATGAGCATGCCAAAAAGGCAGCCCACTATGGTCATTATGTAGTGAGTAGTGGTGGAAGGTGTGGGGAGTGTATCATCTTGATTTTGAGCCCGGGTAGAAAATTGGAGGCAGGTGTGATTGTAACGCTGAGAGTTGCGGATGGATGCTACACAGAAGGTGTAATTGGTGTGCGGTTTGAGCTTGTTGAGAGTAATCATCTCCTTCTTGTTCTTCAAATTCATGACGTCAGACACATATGTGTAGTTGTATTGTGTTAGAATATACATTTTACTGTAGGGCCTGGGAATCTGCACAAGGAGAGAAGCTGATGACAAAGAGACATGATGGAGCTTGATGCTAGGAATAAAGCTATGTTCAGTAGATGAGGAAGAGGTGGTGGACTGGTGGTAGGGTCCCACACCTCCAAATATATCTGGGCCTATCCCAGATGGACCATCCAGATCTGGTGGGAGAGAGGTCATCCCTGGAATCATTACTCCATCCCGACAGCGATGGTACAAAATGTTTTTTGCATTCCGACCAGCATGGCCAGCAGCGATAAGTAAGGGGTAGCCGAACATCTCCCGGGGCGTCTCACACTGGAGGCGGTCATAGGTGTGCGTGACATTGTTGAAAGACTCCAGCCAGGTTAGGAAGCTATAAAGATCACAGCCGCAATGGAATGGATTTGCTGCCAGTTCACACACCATCAGCCGACTGAGAACTGTGAATGTAGACGGGTCAATGCGGGCAAGTTTATTGGATGACAGGTCAATGCTGCTGAGGCTGGGGCATTCCCAGAATGCATTGCTGGCAATTACCTCAATGAGGTTGTGCTGCAGGAAGAGGCATTGCATGCGCCCGAGCCCTCTCATCATGCCCTCAGTTAAGTTTGTCAACTTGTTGTAGCCCAGCTGAAGAACCTGAGAAAGACACAAAAGTAGCATTAGGGCATTTTTGTTGTCAGCCCAATTTTTGTCATAATATGTAGTGTTGATGATAAAATCTGAATTCAACTTTACTGAGATTACTTGGTCATGCTGCAGCATTTTCTAGAACAGAGTTCAGAAGGGCAAGCAACACAAGTGGTCCAAAATATGTATGAGTTTGTTAAAATGTGTTGCAAAGTACAACTGACCTTTCCTAAGTCCCACCCCTTTTGACTGTGTGATCCAATAACAGTTGAGCAAGCTTGGTGCTTTGGTTAACTTTCCCCTTTTCTGTTTCGTGTTTGCTAAGTGCTAGGCTTGTTGAAAAGAAAACCAAAATTTAAATGCAGGTAAAAGACATTGATGGGGGACCTGTAAAAGCTATATCTTAAGTTACTTAATGTTAGCAAAATGCTAAGAAACTATCCAGCTAATGTCATCAATCATTAGCTAGCTAGTTAGCTACTGTTTTGATAACATTAGCTGGCTAGTTACTGTAGTTAGCATTTTGCTAACATTAGCTAACTTAAGTTATGTGTCGCTTTTACAGGAAAGGAGTCAAAAAGGGCGGGACTTAGGAAGTAGTAAAACAATCAGTTATACTTAGATCTAATGCATTTTGAACAATATTCTTGTGTGAAGCTTAAAGCTTTTATCATCCATTTCCCCATCACCTGTAAGTTGGCTTGTCCCGCAAAGGCTCCATCCTCAATATAGCTGATTTCATTCTTGGTGAGGTTGAGGTCAGTCAAGTTGGTGAAGCGGTACATGGAGCTGAAGAGCACCGCTTTCAGCTTGTTCTCATTCAATCTCAAGTCATGGACCGTGTTGTTGATGTGCTGGGGGATAGTCTCGTACGGTGGCTGGTTCTGACTGCAGATAGCCAGCCACACATAGCCTTTGTCCCCTTCGATGAGCCAGCAGTCCCCGTTGACCATGGTGGGAAGGTGGGAGAAGAATAAAAGGGAGGGAAGAATAAGAAGAAGGAGAGTGGAAGTGGTAGAAGCACCCTGCATGATGACGATAAAAGAAATGCAGGAGAAAGGGGAAGCTATAATTGTTAAGGAGAGAAATTTAGGGGCAGGCAGGTAGGAGGTTGTGTTTGCTGGAGAGAGGGAGGCAACAAAGGTTGCTAGGAAGGAATTACAAAGAGGAGAAGGGTGCTGAGAGAGGGGTGAAAGCTTGACAATGCCAGTCACAGCTTTATGGCCATCATGGTGATTAGCAGGGGACCCATGTTATGTCATATCTTGTTGGGCTGCAATGCGGGGTGACGCAGCTTGTCTTCATAGTCCCTCCTTAGACTCCAGCTGTGACTGACCCAAATGGATGGACCCTTGGAATAATGGAGAATCTGTAGAGGAGAGCATAACAAAAGTAACATAAGAACAACGCAAAAGCCATATAGTGTTATAAATACGATTCATGATGGCAAAGACTAATTTGTATGACTTCCTTTTTACAACCCCAGCTTCAAAAAAGTTGGGACTTTGTATAAAACAAGTCAAAATAGAATGCAATTATTTGCAATTCATTTTCAACTTGTATTCAATACAATGTTAAAACTGATAAACCTTGTTGTTTTTTGTAAGTATACAGTTATTCTGAATGGGATGTCTGAAAAGTGCGCCAAAAATTTGAAACAGGGGCAACAAAAGACTGGGAATTGCTGAAAAAACACCTGCTTGAAACATTCAAAAGGTAAACAGGCTAACATGGTGACAGATGACGTATCATGCTTGGGTATTAAAGAGGCATCCTCGGAAAGCTCATTCATTCACAAGCATGGATGTGGCGAGGTTCACCACTTTGTGGAAAACTGCATGGGCAAATTGTCTAACGTCTTAAGAACAATGCCTTTCAACACAAGACTGCAAAGAATTTAGGGGTTTCAATGTATGCTGCCATCCATGCAATGTCTTTTTCAGAGACGTCCCTGGTAATTTAAGCAAGACAATTTCAAGACACCTTTTCCATGTGTTACAACTTATGTGGCTTTGCAGTAAAAGAGCTTCGGTACGAGACCGGCCTGCCTGCAGTCCAGACCTGTCTCCCACTGAAAATGTGTGTTGCTTTATGGAGCGCAAAATATGACAGCGACAAAATATGAGACCCCAGTTCCCAAACACTTACTGAGTGTTGTTAAAAGAAAAGGTTATATATCATAGTGGTAAACACACCCTTGTCCCAACTTCTTTGGAACCCATTGCAGGCATTAAACTCAGAATGAGAGGATATTTACAAAAAAACAAACAAACAATAAAGTTAATCATTGTATTCAAGTCTCAGCTTTTTTGGAATTGGGGTTGTCTTACATTGCTTGCACTCCGCTTATATTGCTTGCACTTTTCCACAAATGTACTGAAGAATAACAGTAAACAATCCTGACTCATTAATCTAAATGAATGTTAAATGAATTCAGACTCCACCAAACTCCTGCAACATTTCATTGTTTCAGAATTATTCTCTTCACTGAACCTGTAGGCATCCCAAAAATCAATCTCAGTTTTCCCAAGGGGCTTGTTCCACACCTACTCTTCAGCTGGTGCTCTTTCTCATCACATTAATATTGTGTATGCACGCAGCATTGCCCCAGCAGGGCCCCCCTTTTAGCCTCCTGCATCTGCACTTAGTCATCCTCCCTTTGGTCTCCCACCTCATGAGGCTATGAGGTCATCAGGCTTTGGCTGATACCTGCGTGCACCTGAAAATCTCCCCGCGGTCCTCGGAGGAGAGGATTCCTATTTTAAACACGAAGTGCAGCATTAATCACCCAAATGCTGACAGCACATTGTCTCCACAGACATTCCTTGTTATGACACTATCCTGCCAAAACCTAAGCTCTCTATCCCATCTGCATGTCATTTGAATAGCAGTCAAGCGTTTACATAAGGAGAGGATTAGCTGCCTGTTGCATCATGACAGACATTGTCCTCTTGCCGGCTCAGCAGCTGGGGAAAACATACTTGCAATTACACACACATTACATGAACATGCAGACTAAAAAGGAAACATTGCCCTCAGTGTGTAAACACATGTATGTCCTCACTTAAGAGCTGCATGTATGTTCATGGGGACTTGTGAGACAGCTGTCAAAGCTATCAAGATGTATTCTGATCAACACTCTAATGGCATTCTGTCTATGATATTATTCGATATAGTTCGTCTGTCTGTGCGTGGTAGCCTACTCTCATCTTATAACTTTCATCTCATATCTCCTCTGTTTTATATTCTCGTGATTTCCATCATCTTTCCACGAAAACAGCAACGAAAATCTGTCTTTCCTCTGATGAACGGGCCAGATTTCTT
>JAJHUR010094685.1:0-12248 GCA_027495735.1 Lutjanus campechanus | reverse complement strand
CGGTTCTCCCGGTCATAGCGCACCCAGGCCACACACGCCTGGAAGACTTCAGACTCACAGCGTACGTTGAGCTCATCGCGGCTGATGAGGGTGACCAGCTGGCAGTGGGACAAGTTGAAGAACTCCTCCTGGGTTGCCACCTACAGACACGAGAAGGGATGAAAACTTTTAGCCATGATCAAATATAGAGTGAATCCAAGCAAATTATACTTATTACAGTTAAGTGTGTATTAGTAAGGAAAATATAACAAAGAAACATGAGTAAAGTCCCTTTAATTTGTCAAGTATACAATTCAAAATGTAATAAGAAATAGGCCTTTCTATGAAGTCATTTTATATAAAGTATTCATTGGATTCCCAGAAAATGTGTTCTATCGTTATATGAAATGACCTAAATCTGGATCTGTGTTTTTGGTCATATTGCACAGCCCAGCTAAAGACTGTTTAAATATGCCTCAGGCCAAGAAAAGTATGCCTTTGTGACACTTTCAAGTCAATGTCAAATGTCAAGATTATTTGGGAGACAATACAGTAACAAGATAAGGTTTATTTGGACTAGCACACAGACTGAATGCCCAGGAAATCTGGCTTCCTGCTGTGAGAGTCGTAGTACATTTGAAACCAGTTTCACAGAGCCATACAGTGCCTGTAAGAAGTATTTCATATATTCTAAAAAGTAATGTCAAGTAAAAAAAAAAAAAAAATATTCACCCCCTTTAAAGTGACTGACCTAATTCTCACAATTGGTGAAATGCAGATCACCTGAGTGCAGTGAATGTGTCTCAAGTGATTGTAGTATAAAGACAGCTGTGTCTGGAAGGTCCAGTCACTGGTTAATCAGGATTCCTGGCTACAATTACACCACAAAGACAAAAGAACACTCCAAGCAACTTCTAGAAAAGGATATTGAAAAGTAGAAGTCAGGAGATGGATACAAACAAAATCCAAGTCCCTGAACATCCCCTGGAGTTAAGTTAAATCCATCATTAAGAAATGGAAGGAACATGACACATGTGTAAATGTGCCTAGAGCAGGACGTCCTCACAAACTGAGTGACCATGCAAGGAGGAGACTAGTGAGGGAGGCCACAAGACTACTACGACTTCTTTGACATAGTTTAAACGTTCAGCAGCTGAGATGGGAGAAACTGCATACAACAACTGTTTCCCAGATTCTTCACCAGTCAAAGCTTTATGGGAGAGTGGCAAAGTGAAAGACACTGTTGAGCTCATTAAATCTCGACTAGAGTTCACCCAAAGGCATGTGGGAGACTCCATGGACACGTGGAAGAAAGTTCTTTGGTCTGATGAGACAAAAATTGAGCTTTTTGGCCATCAGACTAGAGTGCATGTTTGGCGCTATGTTTTGTGGACACCAAACACTGCACATCACCACAAACACACCATCTCCACTGCGAAGCCTGGTGGTGGCAGCATCATGTTGTGGTGATGCTTCTGAGCAGCAGGCCCTGGAAAGCTTGCAAAGGTAGAGGGTAAAATGAATGCAGAAAAATATAGGGAAATCGTGGAGGACAATCAGATTCAGTTTGCAAGGGAACTACGACTTGAGAGAAGATTTATATTCCAGCAAGACAATGATCCGAAGCATACAGTGAAAACTACACAGAAATGGTTTAAAGACAACAAGGTTAAGGTTTTGGAGTGGCTCAGTCAAAGCCCAGACCTCAATTCAATAGAGAATTTGTGGCTGTTCACACCCAATACCTGTGCAACTTGCTTGAGCAGTTTTGTAAAGAAGAATGGACTAAAATTGCAGTGTCCAGATGTGCAAGCCTGATTGAGACCTATCCACACAGACTCAGTGCTGTGATTGTGGCCAAAGATGCATCTACTAAATACTGATTTGTAGGGAGTGAATATTTATGCAATGACTTATTTTACATTACACACTTGTATTTAATTGACATTTCTTTGTAGAAATCTGTCTTCACTTTGACATTAGGTTTTCTTGTATTTTTTTCCATCAAAAAAGGCCAGATTATATTGACCATGATTCCATTTATAAAAGCAATAAGAGGGGAAAACATCCAAGGAGGTGAATACTTTTTATAGGCACTGTATATGTATGTAATCAAACCTTAAACTATCTTTATCTTTTATTATGAGAAATAAAAAATCTTTTTAATTAGGCTTGCTTAATATTTTGTTTTTATGAAAGCAGACGGAAAGACCTCACTTTATTCACTTGATGATTTGTTTGTGTAAAGAAAAGCACAAAATATGTGAAGGACTGAACCACTGACATATTATTCTTCTTTGCTGCTTTGTACTTTTATCTCCTAGAGTAAAGTGCACTCTCACCACAGATAAACTCTCATCATGACTCGTAACTTGCATTCTTGACAATCATTGCACAAGGCACGGGCCAGTTGTGAGCAAGTCTGAAGTGGAAAGTCAACCAGCAGAAACCGCAATGGAACAAGTGAAACAGCATTTACTCACACCACGAAAGATTTTATATGCAAAATCCCCTGGTAGAACAATGACTATACAAAAGAAAGCCCTGTTTCTTTTCTCTGTTATAAGCTGTGTGGATACACTTGTCATAACATGTCATTGTTTTAGTAGTAAAGACATGACTGATTATTCCATATCACTTTTAGATCACATGAGTGACTTAAGCTGTTCAAACTTTTGAAATAAGCATGTCACTGACCTCAAATTAAGTCAAGCCAATAACTGTTTTCGCTGACTGGCTCAGAACAGCCATGAAATGGTATCATTAAAATTCATAGACAACTCATTTGCAGCTAAGTAACAATTACACAGCACCTAGCATAGCCTGACGGATGCAACTTCTGTTCATAACAGCAGGCCAGTTTCATTTAATGCTTGTGACTCCACTCGTTGTAATTCATAGTTTATGGGGCGTCCTGGTAGCCTAATGGTTGAGATGCATACCTCATAACCACAACGTCCCCCAGCTGTTGACCTTTGTAGCATGTCAAAGCCCTGTTTCTCTCCCCACACTCTCTGTCTTTTTCTATCAAAAATGCCAAAAAATAATCTTAAAACAAAGTAAAAAATATTACAGATAAAACAGTGGTGTTTCATTGGAAATTCTGCTTCACCTGGCTGAAGTTCATGTAGATGTATTCGCGGGCCTTCTGGTGTAGCTCTGTGCAACCAATCTGCTCAGCAAAGTTGGCGATGCCGATGGCGTTGCTGGGGTCGAGCTGCTGGACAAGGAAATCGCAGCAGGCCTTGACCACGCTGTCTATCTGGTACATGACAGCGCCGTTCATCACGTGAATCACACACTTCTCGCCTACGGAGATACTGGCTGTGTAGGCAAACTCTATCAGTCGGTCCATAACCTGAACAAGTGAGAAAAATGAATAGAATAAATGTTGATGTAGATAAGTGGGAGAAGGACAGGGGTGGAGAGGGGCTGAGCACAGAAAAGAAAGTTAACAGGAAAAATAAGGATCTGGTGCTACAACTGTATTCATTTGTGTGACTATTCCTTTCTCCCTGGAAGGAACAGACAGATTGGCATCTCGTAAGCTAACATGAAGCAGATACAGTGTTCATGTGTATATCTGAATGAGCTTTGTAAACATCCAGGGTAAGTAAGAGAGGTCAAACTAAGTGTACTCGGCCAAGTTTTACTGTACTTTTCACTTGTTACAAGGCAGCCATAAATCCAATCACCTGATGAGACGCTGCGTCATGTTTATGGTCTGTGAGTGGAATAGTACCGCAGACCAATGGAAGTAAACATTTCTGTCAAGAACCGTTCTGTTTAGTTTTGTGTTTTTTCTCTGATGTTACCTTTTGATATTAACAAGATGCGTGGTTAAAAATCTAGGCCTTACAGGGTTCAGTCTACACCTTTTTTTTTTTTTAGATTATTTATGTAGTTTACTGATAATTTGTTCTATGTTCTCTGTTAATTTTTTTGGTTCTTTTTGGTTAACATGTCAGAACTAAACATAAACAAATGCTTGAACATAAACAAATGACATCCGACTCACCCTGGGATGGATCCCCTCGATTGGCACCAGCTCCATACCGCACTCCTTCAGGCCATTGGTGAACATGGCCCTGAAGACCGGGGACGAGGAGGCCAGCACCACCTTGTGAGCGACGAAGTCCACCGCCTCCAGGTCTTTGTAGCGCACCCGCAGCGTGACGTCGCACAGCTGGCGCTCCAGACGCAGCTCGTTCATGATGGCGAAGGCGGCTGCCGTGTGGCTCTCTAGCGTGTAGCTGAAGACACGGTGGCCGTTGCGCGTGGACGGAGTCACCAGCGCTTTGCATTCTGTCAGGCACTCTGTCATTTCCTACACGTTCTCCTCCTCCTTACACTTCTCTCTCAAGAACGGTGGGCAGCGTTACGGGGCATCCTTGCACCAGGCACAGGTATGGGTAATTGAGAAGAAGAGTTTGAACTGAAAGTTGGCGGACAGCTCAGCAGAAAGCTCCAGGCTTTTGTTTGTGTGGAAGAATTCACCTTAAAGTTTGATTTATGCAGACATGAGGATTTCCTTGCTCTGTTCAGTACTTGAGTCCAGCCATCCTGCTCATTATGGCATCACTACAGACTTCTGTGTGAGCTGCCGGTCACGCCTGGTTTCACCTTTACATGTTGCAGTTCCAACATATTCAAAATGTTTTAAGTTCAGGCTTCCTCTGGCTTTGGCTGAGGGTTAACTCAACAGAACAGAGGGGGAGAACAACAGGTAAAGACTGAAGTAATGTCAGAAGTGTTGGGGGATGTACAGTAACTTGTCAACCAGTCCTGAAAAAAGAACTGTCTTTTATCTAGGGGACATCAGAGGTTCTTCTGGAGTTTCACAAATTAACCTAAAAGCTTGTGAGATTCCACTGGGACAGATCAGTCTTGCATATAGATTATTCTAAGAAGGAATAAAGAGTCTGATTTACTGCTTCATTTTAAAGAGGTAATAATTAAAGCTCCCTTCAGAGTGCTACACTTGTGCTGAGAGCTGCAGAGTCAGACACTGTAGATGAGGCAGTAGAGGGCTTGTCGACTCTGCAAAGGGAAAGAAAACAGAGTCAAGTGCCAAAAGTGTCATAAGTGTAACTTGGAGCCCTTGGGAATGAGGAGATGGGGGAGTCCGGTGGCTTTCTCCGGAGACGCTTTCCTTGAGGTTGTCCAGCTAAGGAATTTGTTTGCACTGCTGTGTTTACTAGGAAGCTGGAGGCTCAGCTGACAACTGGGGAAAAAGAGGGAGAGAGACAGTGAGCATGTATGTCTGTGCTACACAGTGGTCACAGACTTTACTAAGGAAGCACTGAAACAATTTATAACATCACAGTTTATAACTGCTGCTGGCTCAGAATCAGTCACCATCTATGATCTTATGCAGCAAAGTTTATCTGTTCAAAGAGACACTGTGTTCTATCTGTCATCACGCCGTTCACACCCATGGTGTTGGTGGACTCTTCCTGGAGCAGTTCACCGAGGTCAAGGCTTCTTGCTTTTCATGATGAGTGTGCTGTTTAAAGCATCATACGTGATTTTAACAACACTTCCTCTCTCATCTTTGTTTATAGGTGTTTGATAAGTAGAAGTTTCAATCTCACCTTCTCAAACATGAAAAGAAACTTGAAGGGATAATACTCATCGTTTGAGGTGGGGTTGTACAAGGTACTTATCGATAGTCAATCTATTACCGTACAGTAGATGTCTGCCGGCACGCCCAGGAAGCTAAGCAATGTACTGCTGCAATGTCAGCAACCAAAAGGTATTTTAAGTGAAATAATTATTTTACCTCGCACAACACAGACCTTCTGGTCTACTATTGCCTCAATATGTTAGTTTGTGTTATTATGTGTTTCAAAGGGACAGTTCGGATTCACCAAAGTCAGAAAATAACACACAAAAAAATGATCAAGGCAGCAGTAGACCAGAAACTCCCATGTTCAGTGAGGTAAAGTTACTCATTTCACCTATAAGTTTTAGCAACAATTGGCATATATAGGGTGCCAAGGCTGTCTGATGGCAAAATATAGTAGTAGTGAAAATATTCTACATGTAGTGTTCACTTAAAACGACACTGTTTTTTTTTTTTTTAGATGTACTTGGTTACGTGACTAAAATTCATTTTCGTGCTGACCCTGTCCACTGCAGTACATTGCTTAGCTTGTGGGCTTCCTGTACTCATCTCTCCTTCTTGTAACTGTGGATATGCGCACCAGGATCTCTAACTAATACACTGACTACTGAGAAGTACCTCACATAACCATACATCAAATACTCCAAACTATACTTTTAACGAACTTGTTGCTTCCACATCTAAACATAAAATCGGATTTACAGGCACTGACTGCACCACTTAAGAATCTTCCAGTATTATAGTATTAGTCTTCCAATTTGCAAAAATTGGCAAACAAGAAACACGTGAATGCAAGTGAGCATGTAAAGAACAGCAAGGGAGTAATGCCCGTTTTGAAGGACGACGGAGTGACTTTAATTAGGTTTGAAATTTAGCTGGCCAGCATGACTGAGTGTTTTTACTCTGTCCTGTGACCAGTCCAGCTGAGGCCTGGAACAGAGGGGACTGTGCAACAATCAACAAAATCCAAGAACACTCTTACTGATTCTTCCTAACAACAGAATGAACATGTGAACACAACCGTCTAATGATGTTAACACAATTTAGTCAAAAAAAAATCTTTAAATAAGAATCAAAGGCTACTTTTACTTTAAGAAACCTCAGGAAATTCACTGCAATGGATGATGAAACAAGCAGAAGATTGACTGATATGAATACTTCTTTTGGGAATATATGGGCTCTGGTCCACACTTGCTCTGTTGCACACCATTAAAATGACTTAGAGGGATGCTACAAAAATGAATGCATCTCTTTTCTGTCAGTCTAACTTCTGTATTTCAGTATATGAAGTGCCTATAACAGTGACATACAGTCAAAGTCAAAGAACAGTCATTAATTGTCTATCTAATGTTCTCTGATCAGGAATAGTCAGAGTTACTAAGTAACAATGTGAGTGTTTGGAGTTATATAACAAAGCACACATAAGTTGTGCATGCACAAAGAGACAAATCATTACCTGGAGTGGTGATAAGAGGACGCAGTGTACAGGCGAGGTTATATGGCCTTGCTGCTGCTAATTCGGAAACTAGGTTACTGTGTCCTGCTCCTAATCAGTTAAGATTAAGCAAAATAAATATTTATTTATTATGTCTGGGCATTTACATTTTTTATCAACAGATGGTGACACGTCAGTGGTCATCATGGAGCTCGTCATAAGGGCAGTCAGCCAGCAGTTAATCCCACTGTAATATGAAACACACTGCGATTCTGCTTTACTGCTGTGCTTTTCCCCCTCCAGGTTTCTGGGTAAAATAGTTTCACTGGAGAACATATTGCTCAACTCGCTCCCTCTCCAAGGCATACAGAAACTGCCTGCTGACAAACAGGCTCCCTGAGTGTACATTTGGACAAACTGCATATCTGTGATCATTAATGTCGATACACTATATTCAGGCATAACATTGACGGCCAATTCTCTTTAGATACAAGAGCGGGTGGTCACTTTTTTAATGGTAAGTTGAACAAACAAGCACTGTAGCACAGGCTAGTATACTTTGGTCCAAAGTCGACTACCCTACAGGAGAAGATGTTGTTGTTGAATATAACTCTACTGATAGGAAATGTGTCTACTTTTGTAGCCTAATTGATTCTGCTGGTTTCTACATCTCAAATGTGACATCTGCTGCTTTTCTTTGTCTCATGACAGCAGTAAACTTATTTTCTTCTGTATCATTTTGGGCCGATAATCTTCATTATCAATTTATGTGCTGATAAGGCCTCTTTCCTCTATCAATCAAAAACCGTCCATCACCATTTCCTCAAGTCCAAAGTGACATCTTAAGGTGTTTTCACACTTGGTGTGATTGCTTTGTACCGTGTCTGAGTAGGATTGCGTTGAGAGATGCCTTCTCACTGACTGTCACTCTCAGTCATCCTTAAGGTGAGAAACAGACCAGTTGTTGTTCAGTATATTCTCTTCTGACGTCTACAATACTTTTGAAAAAGTGTGGACTAGCTACCTTACCAGTGATAGATGTTATGTTATGATGTCACATGGCAGTTCATTTCTGTGTTTTGATCCAGTTGTTTTCGCATGCGAAAGCTTGCATGAACTGTGCTCCGGACCACCTTTTCAAATGGACTCGGGCACGGATCAATGAACTGTGCCCCAGCACAGTATGCAGTGTTCACACTTATTGAACGATCTGAACTTTGGGATCAAGTGTGCTTGAATTCGTTGTGCTTGGATCCGTGCTCGGGGTCTGTAGTGTGAAATCCCCCTGAAGTGTCTTGTTTCATCTGAGCAACAGACCCAAAGCCAGTGCAGTTTACAATGATTCACAATGATGTAAAACAGAGAGAAGCAGCAAATCCTCTCAGTTGAGAAGCTGGAGAGACATTAGACAATATTTTGCATTTTTATTTGAAACATGACTTTAACTTTTATTTCATACAGTTCATTTCGTTAGTCAACCAATCAGTTAATTTGCTACTTGCTTCAGCTCTACAAACTGCCAGAGCTGAACGATTTTGTAAAAATATCTGATTAGCATTTCTGACCGATTGTGACACAGTTGAGAGACCGGAGCGAATTTGGTGTGATTTTTGCAGGAATCTGTACCAAACAAAGATGTTTTTGTAAGTCTGAAGAATATGACGTGTAGGCCAGGACATCTCTGCAACATGACAATATTTAATTTAAAATGGTATTTTCATGCACATTTTGAGTTTAGCAAATACTGCGCCTCCTTGCAGTGAGCCATATTACAATTTCGATAAAATTTCAATTAACTTTTCATCAGTATGAACAGCTAATTGCTTTACTGAGGAATAATCATTTGATGATGTAAACAATCCTTAGTTGCAGCTCCAAACTTGATGCAAATTTTCATTAAATGTAGTTCACAGTAAGTGGGTGTGGATAAATCAATGAACCAAATCCAAATTGACATACACTCTCTCACAATATTTAAGGATAATTGATTTAAAAGGTAGGATATGCAGGATTCATTGTTCATTGTTGAGTCAAATTCACAGATCATAAAATACAGAAGCTTTTGGTTTGTATTTGAAACGAACACAGCAAAAGAATGAATAAATAAGAAAATACAGACGGAGAGGAGGGTCTCTGCAGATAGAGACACCACCACACACCTTTTATGAACATCTTATATTGTGCCATTAATTATTCCTAAGTACCTGGGGACTTCCTTTAACACCTTCATGAAGCCTGCAAACTTTTTTGTCCACCGACCAAATGGCGAGTGAATGTTCACATTTAACCAGTCACTCAATAGATTACCACTGTTTTTTTGTTTTGTTTTGTTTTTCCTGGTGGATGGAGCAACTCTGCCAGCCACTTTAGCTGGTGCTAATTTAGTGCCCTGCCTTCAAGGACCCCTGCTAGATCCCTGCACCCCGCTTTGGGAACCACAGTCCAGGCCTGCAATACTTGGATGCCATTCAGCAAGGATTGCACAAGAACTGGGCTGATTCACAACACTTTAAAAGTTGGACAATTAAATGGGACTTACAAACAAACACGACAGTTTAACGTGCTTCATGCTTCATGGGCATTTTTGGCACTGAGCTCTCCTCAGTGACTCATCGTGAACTCTTCACCGAGCAAACAGTAGAACTGGCTGTACCAAAACATGACCCAGAAGTGAAGCCAGTCCTTACATAAACCCAGATGGAATTAGATTTCCGCGCCATCTCTCCAACATTAACAGCTTTCACACAAAGCACCGTCATTTCTGCGCTTGTTTTTGATCAAAATAATCTAGAGAGCGCTGGCATGCACCGAAAATAAGAGTAACACAGGTGAAGCGGACTCGATTAAATCCTCTGTTTGGCTTGAGACGAAGGGGGATTGCATTTGTATCCATGACAAACAACCGGAGACAGCACGAATAACAAGTTAAGTTATACGTTTCGGAAATAGAGCTGACAGCAAAATAGGCTCCTAATAATAGACAGCAGCGTGACGGCAGTGAGCCGACCACAGCACAAAGATGCGAACAAAGCGCTATCCTAACATATTCCCACAGCTAGCTACCTCCTCGCTTTCAAATTTAACCAAAATACAGTTCGTATTAATCGTTGCTGAGGGCGTAAATCTGTAAATAAAGGAAACTCACGTAGTCTAGTTCAATTCCTCCATCGCGGTCTCTCTGCCGAGCTGTGCGCCACATAGGAAGGAGGGGGGGGTGAAGCTGTAACTCACCGTGACTAAGCATTGTACCGGCCTCCTCTCGCCTTCACAATAAGAGCCCGCCGCCACAGCTTTTGACCCGCCTCCGTTCAAGAGTAATGGAAGTGAAATACGTCCTGAGGGAGCGGGCTTTTATTATGAAGGAGTTCTCAGAGTGAAGGAAAAGCAAGGCCAATGGTTGGCAAGGTGCCAAAAACTGTAGCAAACGTCAATCAAATCTGCTATAAACAATACAAATATATCTCCTATATTCAAAAACTCGTCACATATGTTCGCTGACCTTTTTAACAAGTTGAAAAGGTTATTCCGTTATGATAAGTAAAAAAGAATCTTGGTATACGAGGATATAAAGGAAAATGCGTAAAGCAAATACAGTAATAGGGCCTGTTTCAAGCAGTGTGGCTAGATTTTGTAATTCCAGCAGGAAATTGCAAAAACTTTATTGTTAAGTGCTTTTAAATGAAACATAATGGTGCTCAAGAGACATCTCTATGAGACATATCACACCTTGTTTTTCGTTATTTTAGACATGCAACAAAATTATGTTTGGTAACTCTTAAAGACCAGCAGCAATAGAAAACAAGATACACAATAAAAACACAAATAATAGGATAAAACAAGAATGAAATGACAAAAACAAAAATAAAAGGGAACAGGTTGAAACAGGAATAAAATAATAAAAAAGAAGAACAAACTAAATAAATAAATAAATAAGACACATATTATGAGGTAGCATCATCTACTGTATAAATTCCCAAATGCCTCATAACCCAGGTTCCTTCCCCATTTTTAATGGGTAACTCACCTTGCTTGTGAACGTTCCTTCTTCCTCCAGAAACTACATGTTTGTGAATGGCTCCTAGCAGCTTGAGGGACCTGTGCTTGCTTGAAGCAGGTGCTGACACACCAGTAAGTTTACCCCCCTCTTGGTAAATACGTAATTCATTCAGGTCAGCATACTCTATTCTGGTTTACAGCCACAAGATGGCACCAAAAGCCAACTGTGACACTGCAGGCGCAGTGTTTCCACCTCAAAACGCAGGACATGCTGCCAAATTAGTTTTCCTTTGGAAATGAACTGCTAGTAATTATATATTAGAGAAATATTTAATATTTGTTGAGCCCCCAAGCTAGAATTCACATCTGATTAATCTGAATATTTCCTGCTGAGATTAAATCTCTGCTCCCTCAGGGTCCATGATGAAGCATCAACAGACATGAAAACTCCCTGATATGATGTGACAAGCCCTGAGTCAGCCTTCAACAATAATTCTCCGACTGAGTGATGACTCTGCCCCCTCACTTTGTGTAGCCTACTGTTCCAGGCAGAGGAATTAGGTGAGGTTAGCCTTAGGGCACAAAATGGACACTCAGTTAAGACTCATTATGTCTGTCTGCTCCTCATGCATCTGATATTGAAGTTGCAACCACAGACCACTTTATAAATTTGTGATTTAATGTTTAATGTTCTCTATCGTGTTTTATCAACTACACATTAGCGCTGTGAATTTTCCCTGAAGCTCCGCTGGAACAAGTCACAGAAACTTCCTAACTTGTAGATTCTATCTTAACTGTTCAGGCTTAGGACTTAATTAATAATAATTTTTAAAAAAACATCACAGATAAACAGTTCGTCAATCAATGCTCCTATCCTAACTTAAGTTAGGAGAAATGTATTACACAGGCATCAGCTTCCCAAAATCTTAAATAAACTATCCTATCTTAAAGATAACTATTAAGGTATCTTTTAATTTTACCACTTTTAGAAGTAGTTAACTTACCAATTAGCTAAGGGTAGGGACAAAAGAAAAAAAGACCAGTTGCTCCGTATACTCTACTGTAGGCGTCGGTTGCTCTTGGAAAACTTTGCTAAGGGTAGTATTAGCCATCAGTAGGGTTAGCGGATGGTAGTGTTAGTTAACAGTAGGGTGGGCTGACATTATTGTTAGTTAACAGTAGTGTTCCTTAACAGTAGGGTTAGCCAAAGGT
>JAJHUR010094684.1:0-14135 GCA_027495735.1 Lutjanus campechanus | reverse complement strand
GTGTGTGTGTGTGTTTTGTGTTATGTAATGAGACTGCAGGACTGGAGCCAGGGAGTGTGGAGCACTGAGTGAGTGAATGAATGAACAGAATGAATGAAGGAAGTAGAGCATGAAGTGGGCGTTCATAGACGTGCTTGGCCTTCACAGCAGCTGATGACCCTTAATAAAGCTGCGCCGCTGCAGGACTCCAGCAGATGATTCACGCTCGGTCCTCCAAGACAATATTAAGTGCTAGGTGAGATCTCAGAGTGGAGGGTCCGAGGGGGCCGTACCTTGACGAAGGCAATGCCGTTGGGGGACACGGTGATGTCATTGCGGAGCTGGTAGAGGAGCTCAGGAGGAACCCGCAGGGAGGTGCAGCCGAATTTAAACTCATCAGGCCTGAAACAGAGACACACGTGTGTGAAAATTGTTCAAAAAAGGAAATTCTCACCTTTTTTTGTATTTTCTTGTTACTGTGCTGCTGGCAGCAACTGCAATATTCTCCTTTCACAGTCTGCATCCTCACTGTGGCAGAAAGGTGTGAGAGACTCAGTGGCCAGCTACATAAAACCACTTAGGCTAAGGTTGCCTTTAAATTTTCATCTGAGGAAGCCTATCTAAATCACCTGAAGGATTTCCTCAGGATGTTTTAAGGGAAAACCATTTGGTCTCTACATATTTGTTTACCCTTCGCTCTACCCGTCCCTTATTTGTTGCTATACATTCCTCAACAACCATTTTCCACAAAACATTTTAAGGGACCTATGTCAGTCTATTAAAAGTGAAATCATTTATATAATAGATAAAAAAGACCATAATAATAGTCTTGGCGGTGGTGGCCTTCCTCCTGCAACACCAGCATTAACAGCACTAGCAACTTTTCTACTAATAAGCCAAACATAAGTATCTGTGTTGTTTCACAGCAATATTTTTCACATCGGTTTTGTCAGTTATTTCTTTCCATACCTTCTGCCTGTGCATATTTGTTATGTTATTATGTTTATGTTATTTGATATTGGATTATGTGCTTGTGCTTTCCATATACTTCAAGGACAACAAAGTTCTCATCTTCTGTCCACTTTGGCTTTGTACTTCTCTTTCTTTCTGTTGTCCATTTTGGAGAAGCTAGCTAACAATGACAATAATGCTGTCAAGTAACAGTAAAGGACGATGATGTGAGTCAAGTATAACCATGACAACTAATGTGTGCAAGTGCTGTATTATGACAGGAACTACACTGAAAGTTTTAGTCCAAACACTTAGGCAAGGAGACAGCCTAAGAGGTTTTATGCAGCGCTCCTAAATTAAACCCCTCACTTAGGGAAGTATTTTACTAAAGGGACAAAGTTTGAACACCAGTGACAGCAGATGTGACCACACTGTACTGTATCAAACAGCCAGACCTCTGCTACTGTAGTTTTGTGACTGGAGATAGATGAATTAATGCCACATGTGGATTCGGTCAAATCTCAAAAAATGATTCAAAGTGGGACAATAATCAGGAAAATTCATCATGAATTATTGCTTCAACTCATGAATCAATTGTTTAGTCTTGTGACACTCCTATGATAAGGTATCAAAAGGTGACCCCACTTTATTTTAAAGGATGATTTAACTCTATAAAATGAAAATACTGGAAAATCAATTCATCACAAGACATCATTAAAGTGATGTCTTCAAATGTCTTGTTTTGTCCAGCTGACATATAAAATAAAATAGAAAACGGACTCAAGTGTTTCAGCCATTATTTGGAGTTAACATTTCTTAAATGAAGAGTTGACTTCCCACTAAAAAGGAATAATTATTAACTGTAAAATAACTGTATCAAATAAAAGGTTAATAAATGATTCAAACACAAGTAATGAAAGAGAGACCCATGCTGAATCTGAGTTACTGCAGTCCATTTGGATATTCTAAATTTCCACCAAGCCTCCAGGCTAATTTACCACTTTCTCCTCTGCTGAGAATGAAGAGCATGAAGCCACCGCTCTTTTTTTCTGTTACCTTGGAGTAGCAGACATATGCATGTTGGAAAGTCGTGTTCAAGGCTCCTGCTGTTGCTATGCAACTACAGTAATCCTGGTGAAAAAAACGGAAGTATATCCTAACTTGCAGTGCTGACGGCTCTGAGCTGTGAACAACACGCAGAGCTCTCGGCGTGCCTGTTCCATTAAAAATAATGAGGGAAGGAAGGCAGCGCTGGAAGCAGACTTTCCTGGCAGACATGCAACCTAAGCGAGTGTGAGTACACGCTGTAGGTGTGTGGGCCTGTCATGTCCTTACGTTCCCTGGCTGTCCACGTGGCCGAGGCAGGTGGAGAAGCAGTAGTTGTATGCGATGACGATGGAGGGGTAGAGCGACTGGAAGTCCAGTACAATCACTGAGTTACTGTAGAAGCGTGACTCGGGCTCCATCACCAGAGGAATGCACTGCGGCGCCCTCTGCTGGGCTCGCTGCTGGACACTGGGTGTCACTGGGATGTAGTTCAACGGCTTGGCCACACGGAGCATCATGGACTCAACACGGTACTGAGGGGACAAAAAGAAAAGAACACAAGGAATATTTTAGCAAAGTAGCACATTGTATTTTAGCACATTGTATTTATAAACTTAAAACTCATCTCATTTGGAGAAACAGTCACCCACATTACACCTAAGTGCTAACTGTGCTAGTTAAAGGGCGACTCCATCTGCTTTCACGTTTTTCAAGTGGAAACTTCAACTCAGCCGTTAGCAAAAAGTAGTGATGTAGGTTACGGTACTCCTCAACCTAGGGAGTTTATATGTAGCAATGCCATCATGCAGTAACCTGTCAGGTCATGTGGTAAAACGTTTTTTGATGACCTTTTTTAAGTATCATTCTGACATTTAAACATGCATACTTTGATCAAAAGTATGCATGTTCGGATTTGAAAACATCGTTTTTTGGTTTCAATCCTGATCTGTAGTCGGATATCTACTGATACTGAGTCAGATCTGATACTTCAATGTTGAACATATCTAGTAAACTTAAATATTAACAAGAGTCAGCATGCTAAATGGATATGGTAAATGGACTGTATTTATATAGCGCTTTTCTAGTCATAGACTACTCAAAGCGCTTTTACAACTACGAGTCACATTCACCCCATTCACACACACTTTCACACACTAATGACACAGGTGGCTTCTTCTAGAAAGACCCAACCTGTGCATCAGAAATCATTCATACACATTCATACACCGGTGGCGCAGCACCGGGAGCAGTTCAGGGTTCAGTGTCTTGCCCAAGGACACTTCGACATGTAGACTAGGGGAGCCGGGAATTGAACCACCAACCCTCCGATTGGGGGACGACCCGCTCTACTACTGAGCCACAGCCGCTAACATGCTCACAATAACAGTGCCAATATGGTGATGTTAAGCAGGTATATTGTTTGCCATGGTCAGCATCTTAGTTAAGCTCAGTTCAGATTCACAACAAGACAAACTGAAACTTGCAGCTATTTGCAAATCATCAGTCTACAACATTCTAAAAACCCACCAGTTTACACCAATGACTAGATGAGCTGGTGTATCTGTACTTTCATTATAACTAATCACTATTCAGGCTTTTTCTGGAGCTGGATCTAATATGTAGTGACTTCAAGTATGAATGAGGATAGTGAGTGCAAGTTACTTGCTACAGTTGCATTTCTGGTATTGATGAAACTAAGAAAACAAAGAACAAGAGGGTTGGGAATTTGGAGCCCCTCTTACATGGAATACCCAGGTGGCTTATGAAAATTTACAAACTTAAGACAGGAGATTTTATTTGCCCGTTTCTGGCACTAGGTGAAAATTCGAGGGGAGCACAAGTTATTACAGTTCATCCTTTTTGAGTTATTTCACTCAAAACCATTTATGTCAAATTCATAATGGCCCTAGAGGAAAACTCAGGGGATCACCAAAGTCAGAGGGATAAATCCTCTGGGAACCATGAATGTCTGTAGAAAGCAGGGACGACATGTAGCAAATGGGGCGCAGGCCGGAGTTGAAACAGCGGCTACTACAGAGGACTAATAGCCTCAGTACATGGGGCACACACTCTACAAACTGAGCTACGGGGGCACCCCGCAGCTGAGGATCATTTCAACTGTCACATGGTCCAGGATCAGCAGTTAAAACATTTGTAACCCTCTGATAACTTCCACACAGACAACTGGACCAATCAGAGTGTCCAGAATGTGTGACGTGTGTGTCAGTACCTGTGATCCGCGAGTCAGAACGTGAAAGAACTGAATCCCAAACACTCGGGCCAGCTCGCTGGTCCTGCCGATGATGTCGTGCTGCTGGAGGAGCTGCATGGTGCCGCGCACACGGCTCACGTAGTGGTCCACCATCTTCCACCTAACACACACACACACACATTCACACACAGCAAAAATTGTTAAAATCCAACGTTTTTATTGACCTTTACAAACGGCTTTTAAAGGAACAGTGATGCATATGAAGAAACAGTAAGAGGCACTCAGACCTCAATTGTTTCAATCACTTTTTAAGTGTTTGTTGGGAAGCAAATTGCTTCAGTGTTCTTGTACCTCCATTTTTATTCATGGGGGTAAAATAGATTTAAATACAGGCCAAGCCTCAGGTCATGCTGATTCAAATAAAAATAGACAGAGGGTGCACTGTGTGGTTTTAAAAAACATCAGAAACCTTAAAATAATCTGTGTTCACATTTCTCCTTTCTGTTGGAGTGTGCTTGGTGTTGGCACAAACCTGTAGAGGTCGGTGTTGTGGTCGAACCAGTCAGACAGCGTGCGGGGGCTGTACACAGGGAAGCGCTGGTGGAGTACATGGAAGGCCACGTTCTCAAAGGTGTAGTTGTTCAACGTCACCTGGAGGAAAAAAAAAACAAAAAACAGTATCTTAGATTGTTTCCTCGAAGTAGCTCCTCTGTGTCTTTAAAAGAATTTCTATTTGTAAACCACCCAGACTTTCTTTGTCTAAAACATGACACTGAATCTTTTATGACTGTGGTCGCTAACATTTTTGGCTTGTGACCCCTTACAATGAAAGTGACCACTAATCACAGCTTATGGCTTTGTGTGGACATGAGTTGTGAACAGTTGGACCAAAGAGCGGTCTTTCTTTCTTGGACTGTTTCATTTGAAGGATTTTTAGACACACGAGGAGGTGAAAGGATCCAGTATTTCACAAGACAGAAAGAAACAACAATTTGAAAAATTAAAAAAAATAAACAAAAACAACATGTGTTTCCTTATATCTTTTATTCATTTTTACAAACCTTTAGGTCCCAAGACTTTAGTGGGGACAGATTGTTGAGAAAATGCCCCAGAAGATTGCTAAAAAGCCTCTGGAACTGGATTTTCCCCCAAATCATCCAAAGTAGGGGTTCTCAAAGTCTTGATGACCAAGTGCCAAATTAGGGAGCCTCATAATGGAGTCAACATTAAATTCCTTGACCACCAAATTGCTACTTATAATTGTTTACTAGTTGCCATGCAACCAGTAAGCTTTCTACAAGTTGTCATTCCTAATCTGAAAGACTTCTGTAAGGAGGTCAGTTTGATGCAGTTGATGTGAAGTGTATTAAAATGTAGGCTACTGAAAGTGAAAGGCTTGAAATGAACTGCTGATGATTAAAATATGGTAAATGCATTTCATGTTCAGGGGCTGCATTAAATGTTTCTGAGGGCACTGGCCTGCATCATATAACGAGGTTCGACATTAACCTTGGCCTGTGGCCACAAAAAGTTACTCTGTGGCCAATAGATATTCTATGTAGGTGTCCCCCCTGTGGTCACAAAGTTTTATCCTCATACTATGAGCTGTCACCAACACAATGATACTGTTCCACAAACATTTCTTTAAGTTCAAGAGAAGAACCAGAAACAAAAGGTGGCCAATCAAAAAATTTAACAGCAACACAAATTTAGAGTGAATGGAAGCAGGAGTGGCAAGAATCTGACACATCTAAGGATATGATGTACTACGGTGTGTGCTGCCAGTTTCCTCAAGTAGCAAAGTTTTTCATTGGAAACAATGCCTTCAGGAAACACCACAATTCATGGAAAAAGAAATGCCAGTGTCCCAGTTAAGGAAGGCCTTAAATTGTCATTTCTGTACTCTTTTGGCATTTACATTTGGGCCACCAAAAATGTACTGTAATATATTAGCATCTATTCTTGTGTAACTACATGATAGCCACTACAGGCCACTCTGGAAGCCTGTGACCAGGGGATTCCCTGTGTGTTCTGAGAGTGACAAAAGCATTTTTGATGAAAAAGCAACTGAGCTCATAGCCTAAAGCTGAAGAAACAGTTGGCAGCCTGCAGACGGAAGTAGAGAATTCCAGCCGACCTACAGCGATCCACAGAGCAAACAAAAATACAATAACCAAAAAACTCAATGCATATGTGGGAGATGAGGCACAGTAAAAGAAGTTAAAACTGCAATGCAAAGATGTTATTTCATGGTGCAATAAATAGACTGGATGCCCTCTGCAGCAGCAGCAGCAGAGAGAAATCTAACAGTGGTGAGAATCCTGCCTGACAGGCTGAGGGAATGAGAGAAAGTAGGTCACACAAGCTAAAACTCTAAGTGTTGATGTGTGACGACAGCATGTGCGTGGGAGGGATGGGGTGGGTGGGTGGTGGGGGGTCATGCCGGGACACCTGCCTCAGTCTTCATCACCCTCCACAAGTTGAGGGTGATGCGTCCGATGATGCTGATCTCAGTCATGGTGTCAGCTCCGTACTCATCCCTGTCTGCAGTGAAGCGGTTCTCTTTGGAGTCACCTGAGGACACGCACAGAGCCAGACAGACAGCCAATTACAGAGGAGGAGGAGGAGGAGGAGGGGAGCTGCCAGAGGCTCTCCATTCAGCTCCGACACACACACTGTGACACACACAGGGAAACACCCAAACACACTTAGACTCACACACACAGGTACTGTTCCCACACATCTGTGCTATTGTGCACATGTATACGCACACAAACAAGGCCACACATGTTTGTACTTACACTACCTACAGTGTGTACACACACATACACTTACACAGACTTCATGCTGACCTGGATTTAATGATTTCCTACAGACTGGAATAAAGGGATCATTAAAAAACAAACACTTGCTGGAGACGAAAATGAAAGCGCACTCACACACCTTCAGTCTGACTGGACTTTGATCAGATGAACTGATTCAATACCGATAATCACTTCTGCAAAAACCTGCACATGTGCAGTATGCAGCTACGAGTTTAAGAAGCGCCAGTGTCAATTTATGGATATGGCCTGAGGTGGCATGGCCTCTTTTAAAAAGAGAGAACTTAATAGTTGACCACCAGCTGAGGTTTACTGTGTGGAACATGACAGAGTGAACTCTGCTGCTAGCTCAGTAAATGACTTTTTCTCACAGAAAACTATTAGATATACACAGATAAGTTAGCTACTGAAAGAATTCTAGTTATATGCCATGCACGTTTCTACACTATCAATCTTTGCAGAAAGGCTGCTTTGAACTCTGCTTCTTGTTTATTAAAGGGAAAATTCAGCACTTTTCATGTGAATGTCCAGTCAGCATTAATAGCAAATTCTTCAGTGCTGCTGCACTGACCAAGAGAGTTGAGTCCTCCTGTGCGTGCAGCAGTGTCTACATCTATTGAGACGCAATGCACATGAGCTTTTTACACCTGTGCTACCTTTTAACACCACCCTAGACTATTGCTGTCACTTTTTTGTCCAAAACATAGAAGAAGACTAGAAATCCAAGCTGAAATAGCCTGAGACACTTCACCCCAAAATCAAAAATAGATATGTTTCCTCTGACCTGGCCTATATATCCCTCTATAGTGAGTTGCAGAGTTTTGGAGATATCAGTTCTAGAGATGTTTGCCTTCTCTCCAATATAATGGAACAAAATGGCACTCGCCTTGTGGTGATCAATGCACCAAAAAATACATTTGAGAGTCAACAGCAATGTGTGTTTTCAGAAATCACGACCTGGTTGCTCAAGATAATCCACAGACCTTGTTGTGAGCAGTTTCAAGTAGGACCCATTTTCTTTCTGCAGTAGAATCTACCAAAACTACTGTCTTTAAATGAAAAGAAAGTAGTTCCTAGTTCTTTCTAACAGAAACAAAGCAGTTCCTACATGAAAATGCTCACAACAAGTCTGTGGATTACCTTGAGTAACCAGGTCATGATTTTTGGAAAGAGGCGCTGGTTGTGAATTTTTGAAAGGTATTTTTTAAAATTCTTTGAGCACCACAAGCAGAGTGCCAAAAAATCTAGTTGGATAAATAGCTCTACAAGCCAGGTGAAAAATATGTATTTTTGATTTTGGGGTGAATTGTCTCTAACGTGAATGACATCACTGGATGCAAGAAGAACATAAAGATCTTGCAGCAAGAGAACTCATATATAGCGGCACTGAGGAATGTATTGACTGTTAGAAGAGTAAACGTCCCAGCCCTGTTGACAGTCAGCCCTACCTGGCACTCGTGACAGCTGCTGACACAGATCCACTCCAAGCGCTGCAGCCCGCTGGAGGAGGTAGCCCCAGGAACGCATCTGAACCTCATAACCCACCAAGATGTCTGGATCAAATCTGACAGAACACAGCCATGTTAGAACTAAGACTTTACTTTCAGAGCAATATACAGTCACTGCTTAGGTTAGCATTTCATAATCCAAATTTGAACTCAAAATTTAGAAAAGCTCTTCAGTGATGCTTCACCACCAGCTTCTGCAACCCACTCGATTACTGTATATTCAAAGGGAGCGGTGTATTAAGGAGCACATACACACCTCCTCATGATGGTGATCAGCTCTTGAAACAGCATCTTCTCATCAGTGGTGTATGTCACCTGCAGCCCGGAGACGCCCGACCTGACCAGCAGGGGCGCGGTTCCTCTGTGGCCTGCTGAAGGCATTTCAACACATTCATCAGTCTACTGTAACTCCACATATGCACCGATCATGTGACTATGTGCAACAATGCTGAATTTTACTGAATAATGTTACATAATAGTGTAGTGCTGCAGGTATGATGCATTTTACCCCAGCCTGGTTCACTCTGATTTCTTCAACAAAAAGCCAATGGGATTTTTCAATCAGATTTTAGGCCCATTCCGATCCGGCCCCTACACACTTTGTCACACAAGTGTGACTCTGTGTTAAGTCAAACTAGTGGATGTGGAGGGTCAATTAAATTAGGTGGATGGTGTAAATACACACATTTGGTACACCCTTGCTTTTCTCTGACAGAAACATTCATCATGATGGATAATGTTATTAAATAAATATTTAAAAATTAATCTTATACACAGTATTGGCAAAGAAGTGGCAATGACATGACACTTCTCACACTTCTTTGGCCACATCTCTGTTTTCCTGAACATTTTTTCATCATGTCATGCTGTCATGTGTGCATAAAAAATATCTATCAAATGCCTGTTTGAGGTACAGCAACTCATTACTGATCCTTTGGAAAAAAACTGCACCTCACATGGAACTAACTTTCATGGTGTTTTCTCCATGTTTTGTTCAGCATGATAATCTTTACAAACAAACACCTGTGTTATCCACAGACTTTATCTCAGGCCTCCAACCAAAAACCTATTTAAAAAAAACATGAACTTGAACACAATAAAACAAGAAGTGCTAATACGTTAACTCATTTCTGGGTTTTAGGACTCATTCCTGCAGCACTCCATAACTAACATCTGAGAACAAATAGCCTTTTTGGCAGGGCTATGATGAAATGAGATTTAACCTCTGTCACAACTTTGATGGTCTTTGTCCACAACAATGGCACCAGTCAGCTGGCTGCTGTCAACATCTGGCAGGGGAGCATCAGAACTGAGGCAGTAGAATAAGGCACATATTGGGTCAAATTCGGGGTCAGGCTCGAGGTCACGTCGGCTTCTTGCATGTAGCTCCATCCCCATCAGTGTCAGGTACTGGACCTGAGGGGGGCAGACGAAAACCAGTGTTGTGTTCAAAAAAGAAATCAATCTGAAGACAAGATTGTTAGACTGGGATTTTGTAGAGATGGTTTCTGATAACTAACAAAATAATGAAGGCTGAAAACTCATTATTAGCACCACATTAGGGTGCTCTCTACCTATTAGATTATATTCCTTCATCTCTTCACTCAAACTACATTTAAATGATCATTAGATCTCCCCCACAGATTTTATTTTTCCAGCCGTTCCTTCTTATCTGATCGGTATTTATTTGCAGTAATAATGCTGGGGTAGCATGGCCTTGAATTATTCACTCCTTGCTAATGACTGCTTACTATTTTGACTGAATATTTGAAGCTGGTTTACTGATGCAATCTGTCTGAATAAGAATATCCATTAAATGCCAGGAATACCAAGTGTAAATCCTAATAGACTGCAGAGCTCAAAGGAGAATGGGATTCAGTGGTAAAACTCAGCCACATAAACATTAGTTTGTGTTCCAAGAGATACTCGAGTGGCTGAGCCCACCACCCCTGAAACCATGTGTGCCCCTGCTGGTCCAGGATCCAATCCTGCCAAACTTTCTCTCCAGTGTTTTCTCATATTCTCTGTCTTCTTCTCAGTTTTGCCTCCAATACAGAAAAACAGGTGCAGCTATAGGTCCCATAGATCAACACTAGACAGTTCAACTTCACCTTAATTCTCAACAAAGGAGGAATGTTGGGGATTTATTTCTTATTATGGCTGTGGCCTGCTTCTGATGCCCTGTAACATTTGGATCTGGTTCCCAGTTGGCAAAAGACCCAGATTTTCTTCAAAGCTAATGAATCTCTAATAAAGATTATATTTAATATAATTCCTTCACAACTAAAATGGCTGCTGTCTGGTTATTGTGCTCTCTCCAACCCAGTGTATACTCAATCATTTTAGACGGTTGATGGCTGAGATGAATCGTCATTTCTTTGAGCTTTATTTACAATACAATTAAGAACTCTGCGCTGCAACTAACACTAATTTTCGTTATTATTTTTTTCTGTTGATCATTGTATTGATTAATCGATTAGTTATTTGGTCCATAAATTGTCAGAAAATGGTAAAAACAATGCTCTGTGTTTGCGAAAGCCCAAGAAGATTACCTTAAATGTCTTACTTTGTCCACAACCCATAGACATTCACTTTACTGTCATAGAGGACAAAATAAACCAGAATATATTCACATCTCAGAAGCTGAAATCAGAGAATTTCTTTTAAAAAATGACTGAAAACAATTAATGGCTTATCAAAATAGCTGGCAAATAATTTAATAGTTATAACAATCAACTAACTGTTGCAGCTTTAAAACAATTATACTGTTAATTCATTATAAGTTGTTGTTGTTATTTTACCCAAATTTTAAAGTTCTTTACCATAGTTATAAAAAACAGGAACAAACTTAGGTTTATATGAGCACTCTGGTCATTTTTTACAGCCTCAGTGCTTTCAATACTAAAACTAACAAATATTTAATTGTTTTAAGCACAAGTTATCGAAAACATTACAGCAAATGTTAAAATCTAAACCTAAATGGATTGAATAGTACTAAAGGACATTTAATAAAAAAGGCTAGGCAACTCCAACCCTAAATATTGGGCTGATACAATCTGTCTTTCTTCCTGAAAGTGCAAAAACAGACTCAGGCTGAAGAAAGGCTATAACATGTGCTACTCACCTCATGCAGAGCTTTGGCATCCTGCAGGTTTTGCATGCTGATTTTGAAGCCGTAAGAGTTGGCTATGCTGGGCCCTTCAATCTGAGAATTATCTTTCTTTGGCACATTCAAAGCAGCAAACTGGTTCTGTGGAAGACAAAGAGTACATGAGAAACATCAAATTGACAACAGGCAGATCAAATGAATGGAAAAAAATCATTAAAGCTCAATTCATGGAAACTGAAGTACATGCAACACACTCCATGCACAGCTCTACACTGATATTCTAAAGCCGTTTCCCTAACCAGGGCGGACTTTACTGTGGTGAGAGGCGGGGAAAAAATCAACACTTGTGGTCTGACCTTCATCTGTGTGGTCAGCAACACTCTTCTCAGTGGGTCTGCCTGGCTTCTCCTCCTCTGCTGGAGTCTCTGAGAAATGGGATCCTCTGCAGCAGGAATAAGAGCAGACAATAGTTAATTAATATTAATAGCAGGACTGCATGCGCAGGATTCACGCAAGTTGTTTTAAGAATTTAGACAGCTACGATAAATTCTAAACCCTGGCACACTAGTCAATCATACAGTTTTCATCAGCTGATTACAGGTGACAGATACAGATCACAGGCAGAATGAACCTGCTGTTTTCTTACTCGCTGACATGGGCGTGCTACACACTGGCTCCAGATCGTCCTTGCTTCTCCGCCGCCTCCTTAAAAAGGGGGTGCTGTGAAGGAGGTGGGGACTAATCTTCCCTTCTTCCTTGTTACTAACATGGAGGAGCGAGGGGCTGAGTCTCTCCAGGCAGTCAGAGAGCCCCGGTGACAGTGGTTCTGGAGAGTTTTCACTTTGCCTGTTTTCGCTGAGCTGGTCTGGCCCTGAGGAGCTGGGCTGACAGGACTGCTCCCAGGGAGGCAGCTCTGGGGAGTCTGGAGAAGTGGTTTTATCATCATCCTCATCATCTTTTTCTCCGCTCTCCTGCTCAATGTCCACACTGCCTTCATCTGAGACTGGACTCACCTCTGTGGATTTACACTGAGGGTCTGTACTCTTCAGGGGAGATAAGACTAAGGACAGGTTGTGTTTCTTTCTCCTTTGGCTCCTGATACTGGAGAGTCTGTCACACAGCTCAACCTTCACTGCTGGACAGCTGGAAGCAGCTGGCTGCTCACTTCTCTCTGGGCTCCCCTCCTCATTAAGCCCAACCCCTTTCTTCAGCAGCCCCACATCTCTTCTCCCTTTTTGTAAACTCTCGTACTGTTTCCTGGCTTCCAGCCACAGCTGCACACGCTCTCGGCTTGGTGGGTT
The DNA here is from genome assembly GCA_027495735.1 of Lutjanus campechanus. NCBI lineage: Eukaryota > Metazoa > Chordata > Actinopteri > Lutjaniformes > Lutjanidae > Lutjanus > Lutjanus campechanus. The sequence continues at coordinate 1,206 of JAJHUR010094684.1, read as the reverse complement.
TCTGCAGGGCAGGAGGATGACCTTCTTGTCAGTGGCTGAGGACGGGTCAAGCTCGGCACGCTCTTTATTCGCCTCTGAGGCCTCAGCTCCCTGGGTCTGGGAAGATGAGGTAATAGTGGTCCCAGGATGTGTCATGGCTGAAAAGGCTGTCTTCCAGAAATGGAGGCCCTCCAAAGACAGTTCCCCGCTGAACTCTGTTAGCTCCTTAGCCAGTCTGGTACTCACCGTTAATTTACGGCCCCCAACCTCCCTAGAGAAAAGACAGAGGAATGTGATTAATAGATTTATTTGCATTTTTTAATTACTGTAATTCATCACAATTTCATAAGTGCAGAATCACATGATATATATTGTTATTAATACAGTATATTAAACCCTATGGATGGTATTAATTACGACTCAAATAATACTGGATTTTTGAGGCTGACAGTGATATCAGGTTTAAAAGGTATGCTATACAGAATTTTTCTAAAAAAAAAAAAGGATGCAAAGACTAACTTAACTATAAAAAATAATTCCTCTCAGTCATCACCACTCTAGCTAGCTTGTTGAGCTGAGGGAGAGGGGGCAACCTTAAATAGTGTGTTTACAAACATCTACTACCAAATTCTGCATAGTATACCTTTAAGATCATATCTCAAGATATACGATCCAATTACCACTTTAACGTTGCGCCAGTGCAGTATGTGCTGCCATTTTCCTCAACTGGCCAAGTCTACCTTGTTTGTCATCAAAATCAATGCTCACAATTCACGGCGGAAAGTGAACAATGCAAGTGTCACAGTTAAGGAAGGTGGTGTTAAGTTGCACTACATTTCTTTTCCTGTAATGTTTTGTACATTTTACATTTGGGTCAACAAAAATGTACTTGGGCCATTAAATGTATGGGCCTGTGCAGGACCAGTGCTAAACAATATTAGAGTCTATAACTGTCATTTATCATAAAAATAATTAGCACTTCCACTGCTGCTGCAACTGCATATGGTCTTACATTGGTTTCCCTGGTGCATCAGAGGGGTTGCTGACGAAGGGTTCCTGGAAGGTGGCCTCTGACATCTCCAGGTCCAGAAGAGTGCTGAGGATCTCCTCCCGGCTTGGAGGGGACATGAGGGGCTTGAGAATGTGCGCTCCACCTCCTGCCCCCCGCAGCAGCTGGCTTGCCCTCACCTGGGATAGTGAGCTGATGGAGCGTGGGGAGCTACTGGG
>JAJHUR010094683.1:8992-24225 GCA_027495735.1 Lutjanus campechanus | reverse complement strand
ATGCCCCTAAAAAAAAAAAAAAAAAAAAAAAAAAAAAAAAAAGACAGTGGCTGATTTGTCTGCATTTAACGAGGGGTGAGGTTGGTGGGGGAAGTGATTTCCTGGGTACTGGTGCATGTGAAGAGAAGTGAGACAGCACAGGTGGTTCACTGTTGTTGACACAGTTTCCTCGCAGTATAATGTCCCGGATTATGTTTCACTGGCCTTTAAGCGTGGGGTTTGTATGTTTCTTTTTCTCCTGCTCATGTGGTTCCACTTAGCCCGACGGCTCTCTACATTCTGCTGCCATTAAAGTTATAGTACGTGAAGTGGAGAGGCCAAATTTCCCACAAATCCAACACATGACAACAAAGCTTTTATAGCCAACCTATCGTCAGTCTTTTAGTCCAGATTTTGCCGTAGTATTACCATAGACGGACATTTGAAGTGATTCTTTAGTCCATTAACTTTGTAAAAACATCCTATTTTTGATGGTATGTTCTTAAACCTTTCAAAAGCTCAAAACTCTGTAAACTTTATCTTTCAATCCAAACTAGTGTTAAAGTATGTTAGAGAATGTGTTATCTAATGTGAAGCATCTTAGGTTACTTGAAAGTAACTGATTGCTGGTGTTTCCTACTTTTTGAGGGCTCTTCCCTGCCTTTAACCCAGTGGTTCTCAAACTTTTTTCTGGCAAAATGGTCACACCACCTACCCAAAATTTTTTACTAATTATTAACACTTGCTGGGTTTACATGGACCCTAATATTCCACAAATAATTAGAATAATAGCGCCTCAACACCTCAACCTGAAGAGACTGACCCATCCAGCCAGATCACAAAGAATTTTCAATCAAATTACTGATATTTTGATCAATAAGAAAACAATAACCATGTCGATGCTAATTCCAATCTTTTCTTCTCTGTCTGGAATAAATATATCCTTTCTGCCCATGTCTGCCCCATGTGGGGGAAGTGACATGTCACAAAAGAGTTTCCAGATGGGACAAAAACATGGCGGTAGCGAAACAGACTCGTCCATAGCAAACATAACCTTCTGTTCATAACCTTAAAGGATTTAAAGATGCTAATGGTGTTCACAGGATACAATCTGGAAGATTACAGAGCAGAAACGCTTCTTTTTTGTTTACTGGTGGTTGGCAAACCAAAACCACTTCCTTTTCTTCCTCTTCTGTTGTATCTCCAGCATGCACAAACTGGTTTCCAGTGTCTCCGGAACCAGTTTTTTGTAAGTCAAAAAACGTAGATTCTGATGAATTCTTTGGGGCGTGTAAACGCACATTTTATCAGATGGCTGGGTGGCAGTAGCTCATAAAGTCTTGGCTTGAGAAGCGGAGGGACTACGGTACGTAGTGTGAACTGGTAGAGACAGAGACCTCCTGGGCACTGCCAAGGTGCCCTTGAGCAAGGCGCCACATCCCCAACTGCTCAGAGCGCCCGACTCAGGGCAGCCCCATCACCATACCATCTCTTCCCACTAATTGCATGAGTGTATTCAGGCCTACGTGTGTGTAAAAAAATAGAGTGGAAAAGACTTAATGTACCCCCAGGGGGATTAATAAAGTATGTCTTCTTCTTTATTTATAGTCCACGTGAACAGTTAAGTTTGATATACTGTCCATGTAAATGATAAAAGTAGCCAGGCTGAATTTTAGTGAAATAAAGGTCGGCATTATAGCATCACGAAACTTTTGTTTATTTCCCCACATAGCTTCAGTGGTCATCCACGCCCCCACAACAGTGGCTCTGTGCCCAACCAGTGGGGCCCGCCCCATAGTTTGAGAATCACTGCTTTAAACCTAATGCATACTGGGATTTAATCCAATCCTTGTAACCCTGAAAAGGGCAAAGAAAATGAATAAATTAAACATCAAGCTAAAGTCAGTAAGCTGGAAAATGCTTTTCAATTTTGGGCACAGAAACAAACCCAGTAACAGCCCTATTCATGAATCTGTCCCATGCTCTCATTTTTTTTTTTTTTGATGAGGAAAGTCACATTGAAGTCATTTAAGTAGTGCAAGTCTAAACCGGATGGACGCACACAAGGATTTGGAGACAGACAGCGAAACAGTGCCACAAATAAAACCAGAAGACAACAAGGACACCACTCAGAGCTATTAAAAAAATTCTTTTTTAAAATCACACGGCAGCATAGAAACACTCCAGCATCAATTAAGTGCCGACTGATTTGCTTTTTTTTTAAAATCACCTCTCATCCCTGGGAACACAACGCCAGACGCTGCAGCCAGAACGCGTTTGTTTTTTTATATGAAAGCTCTGCCACTTGTTCTCCAGGAGTAGAAGCTCCTCGGTTAGTGTGTGACCTTTTCTCCCGTACACGAGAGAGAGAGAGAGCGGAGCAGACTGCGTGGATTTACTGCCAGACGATGAGGCTGTGGTGTAATTGTGATAACGGAGGAACCTGGATCAATGTTAATTCAGGATTAATGGGCGATTCTATCGATCTCGCTATTGATGATTGGAATGCAGTGTTGACAGGGTTATTGATCGGATTAGAATGAGAATTGATTGCTCCAGATAGAGAGTGGTATTGATCAGAGTACCTTGTGTTTTTTGTGTGGATATAATGTGGGCAACCCTATGTGAAAACACATGTAAGGCCAATGTGATTTTGCGAGTGTATATATTGTGGAAATTCATATGTGTGTGTGTGTGTGTGTGTGTGTGTGTGTGTGCTTGTTAGAGTGGGAGCATATCTGTGTAATCCAGAGTAATTTGTTTTCTGTGACAGTCGTTAGGTGCAGTCAGGTGGTTCGTGGTCTCATGACACCAGTCACATGAGAGAAAGAAAAGCAAGGTTGTTTTTTTTTATGGCCAATTTTAACTGCATTTTTGCTTTGGTAGACAGTATTCAGCTGGGAGAGACCCTGAAAAACAGTGAAGGAGAGAGGAAGAGGAGGGATACGATGAAGGTCGAGAACAAAGTTCGTGCAGTGCGTGAATTTCAGGAGGTTTTCTTTGCATTCTTCTATCGGTTTGGTGTGAAACCGCTCCAGATCGGGGGGCCGGTGGATTTCTTTTTTTTTTTTTTTGAGGGAGTTTGCGTTAATGCCGATTAATAATTCACAGCCGAGAGGCTTCTGGTTTGACAGATTTTAGTATGAAATACAGTAAGAGTCAGTGAGAAAGAAAGGAGGAAGGAAAGGGAGGCTAGATTCAGCGTGCGGGTCAAGGAGAGATTTAATGAGTCGTTTGCTTCTCATTATTCAGAATAATAATTAACAGTGTGTGTGTATGTATGTGTGTGTGTGTGTGTTCATTCTCTCTATGGAGCCGCCAGTGAAGCGGTCATTCATAGCTGTCTCACCTCTCTTTCTCTCTCTTCCTACTGTCTTTTCCCTCACATCCTACTTCCATTATTGATTAATCTCCTGGAAGTTCTTTTTCAAATATCTTTCAAGTAGTTTAGTCTATAAAATGCATGGAAAATAGCAAAAGGGGACAAGCCAAGTGCTCATTTTCCATACACGTGTCAGCTTGTGTAGATTTGAAATTACTTGGGATGTCAGCCCAGCGTGGCAGGGTAAAGAGCACATTTACAATGAAGTCAGGTCAAAAATAAAATAAAAGATCCAGGAAGAAAGTGGCAATATGAAGTAAAAAACAGTAAAACCTTAAGAATAAAGAAAAAAGGTCAATAACAAATAAAATGCAGGAGAGAAATTAAACTTCAAATCACAGAGATTCAGTTAGAAGCTACAAAAGCGCTGAGAGCTGAAGACACAGATACTTGTAGAGATGTCTTTCTTACTGGTCTTCCTACACACACTTGTTTTGGGGGGAGAAAGGGGGGGTCAGCACAGGTTGGCCGGTGCTGATCGGTGAGATGTCACTACAATCCGCTTGGAGGCCCCACTCCAGAGAAAGTCCATCTCAGGTGCGACTTGGCACAGCTTAACGCATTATAAGTGCTAATGGAAATGCAAATCAGCACAGCACGGTTTGACTCGGCGCTGCCAAATGTGCCAATGGAAAATCCCCAAAGCCGACGACCTCAATTGCTCTTTGGTATTTTTGTTTGACAAATGACTGAGTAGAGTGAGTAGGATTTGTCCGAGCTGTTCGTACATGCACCAGAAAGAGAGTTTATTGTTGAGTCTCATTCCCAAGATGTGAAACACCAAAGTTTTGGGTTGTTTTTTTTAGGAAAATTTAGCATATTATGCCTTTAAACAAATTGTTGATTATACATTTTTTGCTTTATTTTCTTCGTCATCACCAACTAACCTCTTTCACTTTATTTTTCTTTCTCTCTCTGTCACCATCCTCCTATCTCTCCCTCTATCATTTCTCTCCGCTCAGCTTGCCAGTATGTGAATCTCACACGCACACACACACACTCAGGTCTGAGTGTGTATTTGCAGGCGGCGTGTTGTTGATTACCATAATTAACATGGTTATGTTAATTGTAGCGAGTTAATTTTGCTGATGGAACACATTTGTAAAGGTGAACTCTATGGACAGACGCTGGCAAGTGCCTCAGGGTATGGTGTGTGTATATATATGTGTGTGTGTGTGTGTGTGTGTGTGTGTGTGTGTCTGTGTGTGTAGAGTGTATACATGCATGCATTCATATGGTGTGGGAGTGCCCTGCCCATGTTAGCAGCTGACAGACAGGCTCCAAACAGGAGTGTATCACCTGGAAACTGAATTTACTTTGCAGCGCACGTGCTGACACAGACACACACAGTGATGTTGAAACCAGAGGCTGAACAACCTGTCAGGAGGTCAAAAGAATGAAACACACACACACACACACACACACACACACACACACACACACATATAGCCTTAGTGGTCAGCCAAAACAGCAAATGCTGCATAGAGCTTATCTGATTATGAGCAGGGTTAGATAGAGGACTCTGCATCACGGGGGTGGATGAAGAGACATGCAGATAAACAGAGTGATAGATAGTTTAACTTTTTTTAAAAATGGCGTCCTGGTGGCTCGCCGCTTTAAAAAACATGTAACTGTGACCTCTGTCTGGCCAGGCGCATTTGTCATGGGTCCCTCCCCGCGCAGTTTCCCTTTGTTTTGCCACTGTTTAGACTAACGGGAAAGTGAGAAATTAAATTGAATGACACAGCGCACAGAGGACGCAAATAGCTGCATAATGAACATCCTGAACATATAGCCGGAAGGCAGAACCCGTGACAAATTGTTATGATGTCTGCTGTCCGATGTCACGGTGAGAGGAGGGGGCTCTGGCGTCTATTTATACAAACTTTCTCACTGGAAAAAAAATCTCTGGTCTAATCTCCGCTTGTTTTTCCTAACTACATTTGTTTATCTTCAACATCTGTAAATTTCCAGTGGTTTTCCTATAGTTCCTAAAGGAAAAAGCCTCCAGTGTTTTCTGCAGTCCCTTCCAAGGAGACAGACGAGTTATGGCTCCAACATTTGGACTGATTTACTGGTAAAATCACTTTGTGGTTTGTATTAGTTTGAGAGATGTCACAAAAATAGAGCCATGGCAACCAATTTTTCAAGCAAGAGGACTGTTGTTTGTCCCGTCTGCTGCTGTATGGAGCCGGTTATGTCAGTCTGACTGAGAGGAGCAGAAGCTCATTCTTTTGCCTGCGTTGGAGTATTATAGGAGTGGATGCAACCCGCTCTCGTCCCAACTTGTCACGTACAGATGTTTGTCGCCGGCATCTGATACTGAAGCACAAAATTGGTTTTAGCGGCTGTATCTGATGCAGCCACAAACCTGTTTTTAGCATGTGGTTAACGCTGTAGAATGCATGCAGGTTGTGTAGGTTTGTACCTTACAACTTTTTTGGTTTCACATTGGTAGTGAAAACCAGTCTCGTGGGTGAATCCATTCACCCCACCTCCTGCAGCTGCAGACTCTCTTTCTCTCTTTATTAGCGGGTAAAAATATAAATACACTTGAGCATTGTGTTATACTTTGTGGCAGTGGTCCATTTTGCACTGTATTTAAACCCCAACCGCATGTTGTTATATACTGTTATATACTTCACTGTTCTGATGGCATAAAAAAAAGTTTTTTTCAACTCAGATTTTATGTTTATCGTTGCTGTCCAGTTCAAAACCTCAAACATATCAAGTTTTCATGAGCTCAGAAAAAACATTCATGTTTTCAGCTTTGTGGCAGTGCATTTTTCAGATGATCCAGTGGCTTCGTAAATGGTTCATTTGGTTTAAAGAATAGGAGAATTGTCTCGATTTACAAAGGAGCACTCAGTCCCGTAGTTTTTTCAAAAAAATACTTGACAATACACAACCCTACTCTCTACGCAGCGTCGACAGCTCAGGGCATCTTATACGGTCATGGGTGGATTTACATTGGAGTCATTTGAAAAGGTGCATCGCTTTCAGCCACTACAGTCACTGCCCGTGTCTGTATGAGTCTCTGATGGGTGGTGTCAGATTGTCAGCATGTGACAAGTTGGGAATAAGACCTGGCTGGTGGGTGGGGGTGATGGGTTTTTACTCATGATTACCTGTGTTTAAAGCACACTGACACTGACAATCAGACTTAAAGTTTTTTCTCCATGTTTAGACAGCTATTAGATTATCCGATCCAAACCATAATGATAATAATGTGTCCAAAAATGTAGAAATACAGTCTATCTCACTGTGCATATCAGTATCAGTTGGATAAATATAAGAAGAGGCTTCTTAGTCACACATATTTTAATGTTTCAAAGTGTGTATGTGCATTTCTAACATTAACCAGTCAGCATGCTGGCAAGGCCTGCTCTTGATGTCAAAGTAATGCTTTGATCACACTGGGACTTATCTAGTAGTTCTCATCCTCTCCTGTCTCTTCCTCTCTCGTCCTCTCCGTCCTCCCTTCTCTCCCTCCCTCCATCCCCTATCCTCTCTTCTCATCCCTCCTCCCTCCTACTACTTTCACCGCCTGTCCTCTTCAGTATGCCTCACCCTGCGTCGCTTTCTCCCCCTCTCTTCTGTATTTATCCCGACTGCGCTGTAGATAAACAGAACAGTTACTCACCTCAAAAGGGTTCCAAAAATAAACCTGACGACGGCCGAGTTTCGTTGATAAGTATACAGCTTTCTATATTATCACTTAAAGGGATAGTTTGGATTATTTGAAGAGGGGTCGTATGAGGTACTTATCCACAGTCAGTGTATTAAGTAGACTGCATTCGGTACGCACCTCAAGTTTGAAGAAACAGCAGGAGTACTAATCAAAGTACTGCTGTGCTAGGGGTCAGCAACAAAATATTTTTTGGTCACTTAAAAAGGACCCACCCTGATGGCTCAGTTGGTGGAGCATGCACCCCAGACACTGATGCTGTGAGTACTCTGCTTTCCTGTCATATCTTCAGCTGTCCCATCTGAATAAGTGTATGCTCTATTTAGAATAATTTCACTTCTTTACAGCAGCCTTTTCAAACGGGAAACCACCTTTGTGTAAGCCCAATGCTGCTCTCTCCAAACCAACCAAACTCCATAGATGAAATAAGTAATTTTAGCTCACAGAACGCAGGAGTTGCTGGTTTACCCCTGCCTCGATTGGTTAGTTTCGTTTGCGTTATTGTGTGACTTTGGTTATTAGGGAGGTTAATTCGGATTCACCGAAGTCACCCAATAGCAAACAAACTAACAGATCGAGACAGCGGCAGACCAGCAACTCCCAGGATCTGCAAGGTAAAATTACTGATTTTGTCTATGGAGTTTGGTTGGTATGGGGAGAGTAATATTTGGCTCATGTAACAGCGTTTTGCCATTGGAAAATTCCGTCTGACAGCAAGGTAAAATTATAAATATAGTGATTTTTTGGGCTGGATCTGTTTTAGGTGGCTAAAATACGTTTGCTGCTGACCCTGTCCACAGTGGCACATTGCTTAGCCTCCTACATCGCTACTCCTGCTGCTTCTCCAAACTAGAGGCATACCAACTACAATCTACTGTAGCTAATTCACTCACTATGGATAAGTACCTCATATAACCCCACTTCAAGTAATCTGAACCATCCTTTTTAATGCGTTTGCTAAATTAAACATCAGACAGGAATGCACAGATGATATTGGCGTCTATTTTTTCATCGCATAATAAGTGTGTTTGCTAATGAGCCCACACAAAAACTGGCTGTGTGAACGGAGTCATTATTGATTAAGCTCTACGGATATGAAGGTGTTCCCTGAAACATAATAGTCTTTCTGTGCTCTGTGCACCTTCACGTACTCTGAAGAGGCCTCGAGATTGGTCCTAGAACAAACACGCAAACAAAAGCGCACGACACTGATGTGATGGCGTAGCGGCAGACGACGGCTCCACAGCACGCACATATGCATAACCCTGCTCACCCTGTCGCACAAGTAATTCACACACACAGAAAGCATGTTTTCTTTTCTACAAGACAGAGCATTACTACAAGGTTGACCTCTTTACCATAATAACCCCCTTTTCCATTTTGCCTCCCCTCTGTCTCTTTCTGTTCATGTGTGGTTCTTTATTTTTTCGCTGTCCTCTCTCCCTCCCTGTTATCGCTCTCGCTAACTCCCGCACTCCCGTTTTTCTGCATCTTTTCTCTCTCTTTTTTCCCTCCCCGTCCCTCTGATTCTTTTCCCTTCCTCTCCCTCTGTCTCTCCCTCGCCGTGCTTCATTGACCGTGACACTTATAATGGTGTAATATGATTGAATATGACTGCTGCTTCTTCGTTGGACAGTATTAATTTCACTTTTTTTTTCCATGCGAACGGCTTGACTCCAGTATATATCTTCGCCCGCTATACGCCTTAATCCCTTACCGTGACTCAGAGACTTATAGAGCAGCACATAAAACGACCTCCGTCTCCCTTTCCTCTGTCTTCTTTTCTATTTTCTCATCCGCCCTGTGAGTTTTTGTTGGTATATCTGCTTGTTTCTCTCTTCTCTATCTTTCATCTGTGTCTCTTCTTCTACAAAGTCTCCATTTCTCATCCTCTGTCTGTCTTCATCTCAGATACAGTTGCAGCTGTGACTGCATTGACCTTTACCGTGAAGTGAGAAGCGGTGAACAACAGATATAGCCTCCTTCAGGACTGGCTAATTGTTATCTCGCTATAGAACGCCGTAGCCGTGTATACGTAGAGGTGGAAGGACGATCACAAGGCGAACCAGTCACGTGTTTGTTTTTAGTGGACTGTAAAGTGGCAGTAGTTGTCACTGCAATTAATTTGAAATGTACACAGATAATCCAGCTGGAGTTATTTTTAAATCCATTGAAGCGGCAGTTGCTTTGAGCCATTTTCATACATCGTATGTGTTTTCAGTGTTTATGTGAGGTGACATCAAATTTGTCACAGTCATGTTTATTTTTATTGTGATGTTATGAAAGCAAGTGCCATCAACACTGTTTATATTCTGCTGGCAAGGTTGAACAAACGAGGTCACAGCCCGTATGTGTGTGTGTGTGTGTGTGTGCGTCCGTGCGTGCGCTCCAATGTGCTCGTGCACGTGTGTGTGTTTTCACATACAAGTGCTAAAGCTGACCCAGCAAGGTCAACGTGTAGTCTGTGTGCACAGGCCCGTGCACCTGAGCAGCGCCGGAACAATGAAAAGTCGTTTCAGGCGGTCTGTCTGCATGTGTCCGTCACATCTAAAGGTGAGATGTGCATGGTCACCCTGGGCTCGGTGTGTGCCGGTCTGAGTGTGTGTGTGTGTGTGTGTGTAAGTTTAAAGGAGACGTGTGATATATTTATTTGCTGTTCTAAATCATAAAATGACCATGATGTGTCATTTTAGAGATTAAGGAAACATGCCAATGATGATGTCAATGATTAATCGTTAATTGATTAATTGCTGTTGAGGATTTAACTTATTAAAATTGTATTAATTCATAAATGGTAGTGACTTATTTGACCTTTTCTGGCAGAGTCATTTGTGGAATAAGATGAATGTGAGAAAAAATGAGAAAGAAATGAAAATAAGAATAAGGATTTTAAAAAAAAACATATATTTATCTTATTAACTATTAACTGATAGAACATTTCCAACCCTAAAACATGCTAACTGATACGTCAGCTTCCCTGACAACAACTCTACATTCAGCATCTGCTCCTTTTAAATTTCCATTTCGGTTCAAATTAATCCCGAACATTCGTCGAATGATTAAATGTCTGTTTATGAGTCGTAAGAAATCATTAGAAATATTTTAGAAGAACTAGACGTTTACAACAGTTAAATTGAATGATATGTTAATGGGGTATGGCAGGCAAGCACTGAACTCCACCTTCAGTGTGTATTTTCAGAGCAGTGAACTTGTTGTTTTTGGGATTATGAGCTCAACTTTACATCTGCAGACAACTGACAGTTATGAACAACTGATCAACCAACAGTGGTGGACTCACCGTTGCTTCTCACTGCAAAAAATATATAATGTTGCCCTTCTGTAGGTTCAGTTGGCAGGTATAAACAACTCGCTTGAACCATAGATCATATATTAAGTAGGGATTCAACCTATTACATTTGGACTACAGAACTAATTTTTTAACTCTGTGGTCATACATATTTCTCCCTCAAGCATGCATATTGCCTTGTGCTCTTATCTTTATGAGGACCAGGTGTCTCAATAATCATGGAAAGACTTCCAAAGCTCAGACAAGGTTTTTGTTGTGAATTAATGTTTTTTTTTTTTTTTAAGATGAGACTTTAGGGTGAGTTTAGGCTCGGCGGTGAAGAGTGGATTAAGAGTGTCTGAAGTTGTTCTAGCCTGTGGAAAGTCCTTACAAGTATACTGCAATAAATAGTACACAGGTGTGTGCGCGTGTTTGTGTGTGTGCGCGCAGAAAGGGGCAGGCATTCAGAGGTAAATACATCACCCCTTGTCTAGACAGCTGTTTTGACCTTTTTATATGAGGAAAATAGTCCTGATGTTTTATTCACACAGCATGCTAATATTTTATTCAACAAGGCGACGCACCAATCTTTAAGATCGGTTTAGAGCAATAAGAGCCGTGTGTCACCAGGTTTCACTCTCGAGATGAAAAGAAATATATCAAAGAAAATATCTTGCTGTGACATTTGGAGGCGAGCAAAAAAAACCTCCTCATTTATGAGGATTTCCATTTTCTATTTATCCTTCAGATACAGTATTTGTCTGATGGATTTATTCCAAGTTACTTACCATGAGTGGAGAGGAACAGGTTCAGTTGTTTAAGTATACTTCAACACACAGCACTGCTGATGTTGAGTACAGAAATATTAAAGGAACAGTTCACCCCAGAAAATCAGAAAGACATGTTTTTCCCTTGGTCTGTTATGCTTAAAGCACAAAAAAATATATTTGAAAAATTCAAAATTCAAAAATCTTTCCAAAAATCATGACTTGGATACTCAAGATAATCCACAGACCTTTTCAGCAGTTTCGTGTAGGGACTACTTTCTTTCTGCAGCAGAATCGACCAGCAGCTCACACAAAAAAAAAAGTCTAGATGGATAAATAGCACTAAAAAGTCTGGTTGATTTTGGGGTGAACTGCCCCTTTAACTTTTATCTGCAAGCTGTAGTTTAATGTCCTATTTTTCTTGAAAGACTCTGTACTACAAGTGCAAATCGGATTTGGGGTCCTGAAGGTCCTTTTTCTGCAGACTACAGGAAATACTTATCTTAATCTGATATCTGAATACATGTTTTACGCATAACTTTTGGCACTAATGCAAACATTTGATCAATGAGATCTAAAAAAAAAAGATACATAAGATAGAAAAGGTCCATAGACAAACATGCATTAGTTTTGGAGACATGGCAAAACAAAGTTTTACAGCTTTATTGAGACATGTGATTCATACGGGGGTCTTTAGTTCGAAGGAAGTTTGGGAACCAACAGTGCAGGCTTATTGAGGTATGTGATTGCAGCTCAGAACAACAAAGGCCTCTCTGTGTCAACCTGGAGGAAGAAGGGAGGAGGCTTGGCCTCAGCGACCATGTCGGGCTGAAAGAGGGGGGCGATTATTATCAAGTATCCAGCGCGTCCGTGCATTGGTTTGGAGCGGGATGAGGAGGGAGAATGGGGAGGGAAATGAGAACGGAGGGGATCGCTTTGCAGGGGAGGATGTTTTGGCACAATGACCCTTGTGTCCTCCAGTTTGTCATTGAGTCGAGTGTTTGTCGGTGGTTTGCGGGTGAGGGGCGGGAGAGGGCGATTGAGAGGGGTAATTAGGGTCATTACACATGCATGGGAGGTGTAATGGTCCGCAACATTGCTGATCAATTCCTCCCTCTTACCTCCACGCCTGTCCCCTGTTCCTCTCAATTCGCCAAAACTCATCCACCTGCGTATTGCTTATCCAAAATCATTTGTTAACCCCTTGAAGAAAAGAGTAATGACCACTGATACAACTCATTAAGCTACATGCTTTAAGTCAAAGAATGTCAATATACATTTGCTTAAAATTGTGTATATTGTCCAGCCGCACCCAGCAAGTACAAATGTCAGGCACAGATCAATACCATGTTGAAATGAAGCCCTTTGAGCGTTTCGTGAAGTCTCGTATTTGGTTTATTAGCGACAGGATCAAAGGACAAATCGATCTAGAATCACACCACGAGACATTTTCCAGCTTCTTGTTCTAAAGAGCAACCATAAAACCAAAGCTTTTGTCTATTTCTTTCTGTTTTTTTTGTCCCCTCATGTTCCTCAAGGAAACTAAAAACAAAGGAAGGAGCATTACATCACTGTAGGACATTTTATGCTCCAGACTTTGGTGTCAGTTCTATTGAAGCTTATGGGAGATGCGGCGTTAGTCATGGTATTTGGAGACCAACAGCAAATAAACAAATGTGCACATTTGGAAAAATCAGTCAGTATACTATTCTCTGATGTGTGTGTTTTTTGTGTTTTTAGAGGCATTTCCTCATCAAAGTAGGGTTCTCCATTCATCTCCCATAGGCTTCAATAGAACTGACACCAACGTCAGGAGCATGAAATGTTCTATAGTGATGTAATGACCCTTCCTCCTTCTTTTAATTTCCTTGGTTTTGCTAGTTCCTCAGTTTATATCCTATTCCATGTTACAATGTCAAACATCTTAACGCGGCTGATGCATTGTCATAACAGCTGACATGATAGTTGAACTCGCTATTAAATATGAATGAAGTTATTAGCTATCCCGAGGCCTTTACTGACAAGGAAATGAAGCATTTGATGGTGCACATACTGCTTGGAAATCAAACCCATTATTGCACTTTATCATTATGAATAAAAGCCAATTCAAAGCCATTAAAGCACTAATGACGTCGAGGTGAACAGATCATGACCTGCCTTTGAGCTTGAATGTTCGGACAGCGTGGTCTCCATGGGCTAATGTCAATGTAAACAGTGTGTGTCAGTTACTGGATAAATGGGATGGGGGGGGTACACATCCCAGGCTGAAGGGTGGTCTTTAAAGGCTTAGTGGCATCCACTAAGACCCTGTGTTCTGCCCCTTGCCTCCTCAATAGAGCAAAGCTAATCTGGGTCTGCTTAGGGCTTGCTTCTTTCGTCTCTTGGGCGACTGTCTCCCCTCCCTCTTTTTTCCCTTTTCCATCTCAACCCCGAAGCAACTCACTGTCTCGCTCAAGGACACTTTGGCTGGACACATGGTCGTTGGTGCACATATATTGCAGTGGAAGAAGTGCTGACCTTTGAGCCAGAGACTCGTCTGTCAACCCACTTGATGAAAACCTGCTCACAGTGTACAGAGGACTCCATCAAGCTCTGTCCGTCGGACTCTGACATGTCTGCCTCTCTGAGCACCCTTCCCCTTGCCATCATTTTAGCTGTTGGCAGCCTTGTTTAAGGAATACATGAACGTGTGTCCCAATTCCATTCTAGATACTGACTTTAAGTAGGGAAGGTTCAATATCACTTTTTCATGTCTGATACCAATATTGATACGACAACCTTGAGTATCTGGTGATATCAATACCAATTCGATATGAATGCACTTTGCTTAACCTAGCCTTCTAAAAAACATCATCAAGGAAGAAATTCAGACTCCACAACATGACTCAGTCCTGTAATACCGATGCTTTTTTGTTAATTTACACTTTTTCACACACAGAACTTTGGGCAGCATTTTGATCGGTCAGCACCCTGTTCTATCTGATATCCGATCCAGGAATTTTGGCCGGTATCTGACCAATAATGATACTGAGTATCAGCAATAGTCGCTTGAAATTATCTGATGAAAAAATATAGCTGCAAAAATGTTGAAAGCATCTTTGCTACAGTTTTTGATGCTACGTCATGTACTCAAGTGATGGACTCTTAATGAAACTGAAGACTTTTGTGTTGTAAAATATTAACTGACAAAGAAGAAGAAGAAGCCATAATGCTACAGTGCCCAACAATGGTTGAAGAATGTCATTTCTCAAGTTACATTACAGAAACTAAACAAACTTTCTAGGTGTTGACAACTCTGCCTGGATGTGCATCAACATCAACTGGCGGAACTTTTCACCACTAAACTGAAATTCAGTTTCAGCCTCATGTTTTCTTACTAATACCAATAATAGTAATAGTAATAATAATGATAATAAGAAAAGAAACTGGTATGGGTATAGTATTGGTATCAGATATCGCAGATATCTAAATTCAGATATCAGAATCAGATTGAAACTGAAAAAAATTGGATCATCTGTCTCTACTTTCCCTTCAAGTTTACTTGTTTAAATGGTATTTTTCCTACTTACCTAATATTATTCTAACGAAAATCCAAGTTGTGTCTTTTAAATGTATGCATCTCTCTGTCCCTATCTCCCTACCTCTTCTTTCTCTCTGCCTCACTGGCTCCCGAGGGTCAGGGTGTCAGCTGTTGGACAATAGGACAGCTGTATCCAGATCAGCCACAGAGCTACAAGCCCCCGGGGGTGGGATTAAGCCAATTAGTAGCTGCCAATCACCATGACATATCATGGACAGCTAGATCAATACTTGGATGAATGGAGAGAGGGTGGGAGAGAAGGTGGGACAGACAGAACGGATGGAGGCTGGCAGTTAGGAAGGACTGGGAGCATGCTTAGATTGAGGTGGCTGGATGGAGGGATGAAAGGCCAGAGAATGGAAAGATGGGAAGTCTGCAGGACAAATGGACAACGGATATTGGACGGAACCAGGGATCAGATGAGTTTTTGAATGGATGGAAGGATGACAGGGAATACAGCTACGCCAAATTGGTGCCTGGCATGATGCACTGTAGTAAAAAATAAACGAGAGTTGCAGCAATACCATGCTTCTCATGAAGTTAGAAAGTCC
>JAJHUR010094682.1:0-16642 GCA_027495735.1 Lutjanus campechanus | reverse complement strand
AAAAAAAAAAAAAAACAGGAATCACAGCCAAGGATTTTCTCCTTCGAAGGAATAAGAGTCGAGATAATCAGTAACAATCCTACTGTATGAGAGGAAATCCAAAACAGGAAGCAGCTTTTATGTCCTGACCTGTAGGGAGAGCTACAGGTCAGCTGTGAAATATTCAGCAGCGATTAGTCCGCCGCAGCTTAAACTAAAGCTTTTCCAATGTCTCGATCATAAGAGACTACTTTATGCAAATGGGATATTATAAACAGAAAGGAGAAAAGTCTTTGAGGGTAAATTAATTCATTATAATCCTCACCTCATCTGCTGACTGATGGAAGACTTCTCGTGTAATCGCTGATGGGGGGGGAGAACCTTCCACTGTATTCAGCGAGCTCAGATGTGGGAATAATACTGGGTCGTATCGCCCAAGAATGAAAATAATACTCCCCCCATTTACCGTGAACAAAGTCCATGTAAGAGGGTAAAATGTAATACTGTGCTTGAGGAATGTAATTATCATTTAGCGAGTCCGTGAGCTGTGTTTGACAGGGCCCGAACTGCGTGAAAAACTCATTTTCATTTTTCTTATTATATCATGATTATATAAACATTCTTAACCAGTGGCCACAGCAGCAGCAAATTATTGCAAATTAGCCCCATATTGCCAGTTTTTAGTGGAGGCAAATGAACAAGCACTAGAACTCCAGTGTTTATTCCATAAATCAGCCAAATGCTGCACCTGTTGAGAATGTAAATAGCTGAGGCTATTTGATTAAACTCTTACATCAAAACATTTGAAGAGCTCCTTTTTTTTTCTTTCTTTCCTTGGTTGTTTATCCTCCTGTTTTCTTCTCAGCGATAAGTTCCTTCTCTCCTCCTACACCCACTGCAAGTGGAGTTTCAATGGGCGGTGACGGGGGAGACATAACACCCACCAGCTATACGTGGGGGCACGGGAGGTCCATCATTACCAAGCCACAGTGGTGATCACGGCAATAATATAGAACTATAACCGAGCAATTAGACTAATGGAAAACGTCCCTATTTCTCCCGGTGTGCTGCAGCTAGATGCGCCGCGTGCCCCACGGGCCCCCCCTGGAGATGAGGCTGGAGATGTGAAGTGGAGAGGAGGTAATGGCGGAGGCCCATTGATCCTCACTGCCACCTGCTATATGGCTCCGCGGAGGACGAGCAGGGAGGCAGAGGACTCCATCTGGGGAGAGATCACGCCGGCTCCTGGGCTCTCAGGCATATGGATAAGAGTCTTTCTCTAGTCTTCCGCTACTTAACCAGCACACATTAGCACAATATGGCCGGATAGGGGAGAGTAAGGCGTGCATACATACAGGCTATATTACAGTAAGGGCGCATCCACGGCGAGAGGGCGTGAAGCCGTTTCCTCAAACTCTGGAGCTTCTCGAGCGAGGCCAGGTGAGAACACGACCGCTCAAAAAGAAAAAAGAAAAGAAAAACCCCATACTGAAAATGTGAGTCTCACTTCCAAATGAAGCGTGTGTGGGAGTGGAGGTGAAATTCAAGACATCTAAAGAAAGCAGTTGCAAAAGCAGAGCGTCCTTCCAAGAAAAACAACAGCATCAGTTGTTCATATGCTCAAAGAAAAACAAACTATATTTACTTTTTAACTGACAAAGACCTCAAGCAGCTGCGGCCGTCACGAGCGCGACGATGGACTGGTGGATGGATGGGAGGGGACGGAGGGGACGTGTCCACTCCAACTTATGAAAGACATCCGAGTTGTCCCTTCCAATAAATTATTTAGAAATCAATTATGTACTTGAAAATATATATTTAATAGAAGCTGACTCCGCTTTTGAAGTATTGTAAGAATAAACACACAACATTTTTCAAGGTTGTGTTAACGTCTTTCCTGGACAGTGGTACGAACCGCAGAAGACGTCACTTTCCTGCGAGTAAATGACATGTGTGCTGATTCTGCCTGTTGATCGCAGCGAATCAGAAAAGCGCCTCATTGATGGAGAATGTTTTTTACTCTCCAGAATGAATCAATCAGCGACACAAAATGAATCAATTTTTGGAGGTAAAAAGTGCCGTGTGGCGAGGAAATACGACCTTGAGTACATTTAGTTTGGATTTTTTTTTGTTGCGCTATGATTTATTTTTTCCTCATCTATTAGGGAAGATGGTCCTTGGAAATTTTTCAACAATCAGAAGTGGGCCTCAAGTTAGAAAAGGTTGCGAAACCCTGCGTCAGGTCATCAAAAGTTTGATCCTCTTAAGTTTATCAAACACAACAGTGACTGACTTTCTCTGCAAGTCTTTCAACTTTGTACTGAGCTTGAAAAATGTGCTTTTAGTTCCTCTTTCTCTTTTAGCACTCCTTGGTGAATTTAAATGTTTGTACCTGTTGTACTTGAATTGTTTTTGTATCTCATATCTTTCCCGAACTGCATTTATATTTGTTTTATTTACTTGTTTTCTTTTATCGTGTACTTTTTATTATCTAGAATCTTTTTAAATCATTGAAAATGTTACTTGACATCATTGTAAATGATGGCCAGCCCACAATTCTTTTTCAACTTTAAATAAAGAGTTCTTCTTCTATCATCTTTCTCCAACCTGAACAGAATAGATTCGTAACCCAAACTATCTTTCTTTAATCCTAATTAAGTTGTTTTTCTGCTTAGATCTAACTAAGACTTAACCAGGGCAGTTAAAGATCAGAAAAAAGCCAACTTGAATAATTTTCTAAATAGTTCTGTCATTTCTGAAAGGCAATTAAAAACAACATATTTGATTATTTAGTTTGGAGGATGTGATGTCTACAACATGTATGTATTCATGAGTAGAAGGAAATGGATGTGAACGCCACCGAAGATACAAAAAGCTCAGACAAGTTCACCATGTTCAGAATCCAAAAATCAGTATTTCTATTTTCTGGAGGTTTTTGAGTAAAATTAAAGAGAGAGTATCCCTTGCAGTTGCAGATCATGCATTATTTTGTATCTTCACTGGATTTTGTTGTTAATGGGGTTTGGGAGTTTCAAGAAGCAGAGAATCCCAAAAATATGCGCTTCGACGCGGGCTGAATGGATTCTCCACCAGATATTCTCTGGAATCTCACAGCAAATTGAACGTTTTTGATTCCAAGCATGTGTTCGGGCAGTTTGAGCCTGAACAACCCAACAGCCCAAAAGGATAAAGAAAACTTTTCCACCATGGCTCAGCCCAAAGAAAACAAACCTGAAGTAGGAGTGGTTGAGACGCATGCAGACACACACGGACACGAGGGGCTGAAAGGGGTTTGTTAAGAGACTGACCTGCCCAGCTGGGGGTCTCCATGTACAGGTAAAGCCGGTCGGGCTGAAGCTGGGTCACTCGACTCGCTGCTGCTGCCACAGGTGCTGACAAACCCTGCAGAAAGTGGAAAAATAAAGCTGTGGTTAAAATACCGAGTGCAGAGGAAAGAGGTGGCGTTTGTGAATGAGTTAATTTGATAACCACTGACAGAAAGCAACGTCATGATACAGACTTTTATGTACTTTTTTAGGTCTAAATATATATTGGTTTACTTTTTTTGAGTGTGGTTGTAAACCGAAAAAATAAAACTGTTCATAGATTAGTTTGATCAAATCCAGATTAACACAGTTGCTCTGAAATTTGTGTTGTGTGTTACCAACTGAACTAACTCTTAAAGTTGGTCCAACAATTCTCTTTTCTCACTGCATCATGTATTATTTGCATTTTATCCTGGAGTTACCTGAGAACATCAATATCTATCTAATCTTATCTAGTCATTAAGTACGTAGCTGAAGTCAAGGTGTTAGGCTAGCTTAGCGTAAAACCTTAAATTTGAGGGAAACAGCAACAGCAAGCCAAATACACAGCAAACACTAATAAATGTGATGCATCTCACTTATTTAATCCGTGCTCAACAGGCACGTAAACACAACATTTTATAATCCTCAAAGGAGCCACATGCTAGAACTATTTCTAGACAAACAACAGTTTATCCAGTTAAGCGACACTTCTGTGCTGCAGGTTTTTGTTTTGGTTCTGTGTACAGGCACAGTGGTACCAAACCTGGCAGCTGAACTGTGAAGACACCAACTCAGTGTCACGCCAAAGCATGTAACAGACCTGCTGGTCCACTGTGACAGTGTCATGTTTAGCTTCACCTCAGTGAGAAAAATACATGTGTTTTCATTCTGCAGTCAAGTTAGAAATAATAAATATGTCTGTTAAAAACAAAATTGAATTGAATTGAACCACGTCCACCTGTGTCAAAGTCCCATCCAGCCATCCAGCCACCCCAGCCTTCGCCCTACGTGGATTTTCTCTCTCATTCGTCCTGTTCCCCTGTCATTATCGCCCCCTGCTGGTACTGAACGTTCATGCATGCGTATGCACGCCCAGACGAGGCAAAACATAACGCATACACTGTTTGACAAGCTGGTGGCTGTTGTTAGTTACAGTGAGATATTCCTCTGAGATATGGATCCAAACACTTTTAGCAGCTTACGAAAACATCACAAAAAACTCAGAGGCTATGAAAACGCTTTTATTGTTATGGCGTGGTCATGTCAGACCTTAAAACAAACAAACCCCTGCATGTTTCGACGTCAAGCTTTCATCGAGATTATGTCGAATTGTGTTGTAGTTTGTTTGCTTTAAAGTGATATCTCGCGAGACTTCGTATATATCTTAATGGACGCACATGCGGAAGTCTTGCGAGATCGACGCCATGTTTACATCCTACCGGCATGCTACAGTTACATGCTACAGTTGATATTTCTGCTAAAAACATGGCGTAAATGGCGTCTTTTGCGGTTAATTTTTAATGTTGCGGCTCGCGGACACTTGGATTATACCACACAAGCAGGATGGAGACATTTTGTGTTTGTTTTGTGTGCTATTTTAAACGTTTTATCTGTGGTCACCATTCACTGCCATTGTACTGGATGAGGCTGCTACCCTGTTTATCCTAAAACTCAAGGATTGTTTTGTGAACTGAAGACCTTCACCCATCATCACATCGGCATAGTGGTGAGTACATACTGAGTGGGTTATTCTAACAAGGTGGAATATCGCTTTAAGGTCTGACCATGTTGTGACACGAAAGGCATTTTAATAGTTTTAAAGGAGAGTGCCATGATTTTTTTTTTTTTTTGTGTACACACGTCACCTCAAACAAAGTAATTTAGAGTCCAGGAAGCACTCCTACCCAAACATTTTACGTCTTTCAGCAGCATTTCAAATCCTCTCGTGTCCCTCTTGATTCAGTGGTGAAAGACATAATGATGGCAGTGCTTCTTGTAATTGCGTTTGTTAGCTGTACATGAGATTTTTCATTTTCAACCAATTTAGAAAGGTGCTATTACATTGAAGTAATAGCATTATGTGACTTTATTATTTTGGTTAGAGAGAGTTTGGCTAAATGAGTGCATGATTGTGTCTGAAAGTCCATCAGCCTTAATGTCTATGAACATTTCATCTTGTGAGCGAACATTACCACCCACATATACGTCTGCTCCACAGCCCATACATGCAGCACAGTGGTATGCTTGAGCATTACAGCATGTTTATGCCTCGGTGTGTGACTGCTCTCATGCAGCGGCTGCTTTTCTGCTGACTTGTGTATCTTCGCAGGCCTCAGGTTGGCTGTTGCCCAGAAGCCCAGCCGGTGAACCGCGGAGAAAGCGCATTGATTTCATCCCAGCAGAAATCCCTTCTCCCAGTACCCGCCTCCCTACCCCGCCCCGCACCTGATTAAGCATTTGCAGGGAGCCATGCCAACACAATTTGTCATTTATCAAAAGTAATTAAAAGCAATTTCTTTTCTCTTGTTGATTGGGAATTGACTAATTGTTGAGTCTGTGAAAACGGGGGAATAAATAAAACAGGGAAGGATGAATTTTACATAAACTCAGAGGAAAACATAAATGCTGTAAAACGAGGGCCAGACATCTGGCTCTGTGATTTCTCTCTACATGATTATGACTGCAAAACCGAAACAGTTGTTTAGCGCATTCTGATATACAGCCCATAGGCAGTAAATAATATATTAGAAACAGCATATTGACTAGCCGACTTAAAAGGGTGTTTTCACTTCATGTTGTGTGAACACAAGAGTGGGAGGAAAATACAAACACTGGTTGGTTACTTGTTAACAGAAAATGAAAAACGCTGCTCCCACTTGTGCAAAAAGAGATATTTGAGCCGGTAAATACCAGCGTTGTCTCTGTGTGAGAGGGAAAACAACGAGACAGAAGGTACAGTGAGGAGAGGGAGAGGAGCCGAAGCCATCCTGCTGCAGAGGTTACAGTACGTCTATCCAATGAAACCAAGCAATACCGTTTCAACATTATCGGTAACAACCTCTGAATGCACCATTACCTTCTATAAGGGCAGAATGAAATGTCAGAATTGATTCGAGAGGGGAGGGTTGAGATATAAGTGGGCAGCTAAGGTGGCCATTTTGTTTCAGTGGCCCTTTATTTGGTGTCCCTGGATCATTAGCAGACGGCAAAAAAAGAGCTGGAAGAACATGAAGGAGGTGTGGGCGGCCATCACGCGTGTCTCCGGTGACAGCATGCGAAATGAAAACAGAAAAGAAAACCACACACGCACACACACACACACACACACAAAGCAGAAATCAAAAGGAAAAAAAAAAAAAAAAGAGGCACGCGGAAACGCCAGAGGAGTCGTTTAAATTTCCCACCACTTTGTAAATAACTTTAGCTGCACAAATACCTGGCTTTGCTCTGAGCGGATAAAAAATTTTCCAGCCAACAATTTATTCTCTGCCAACAAATGGAGCCGTTGCTTCAATGAGACGATTTGAATATCCCTTTGAAGGCTGCAGATGGACAAGCAATACTATCATTGCCTGAGAACACAGAAATAATTGGGCAACAGTGGGAGAAGCCTACATTCACGTCTCTGCTGAGACAGAGCCCTGCTTGGAATATCTAATTGAACCTCTCACTCTCCTGCCTTTTGTTTACATTCCCATTCATCATAAAAAAACTCAATTACTTATGTTCCCTAACATGTATGGTTATTAATGTTCTAATTATGCTTCTCCCCTCTAATCTTTCGCCGCGCAATTTGGGTGATATATGTCTGAACAACACGGCGAGTCCCCTGGAAGTGTGCAATAACACACCTTCTCCTGGGAGCCATCTGACGAAGAGAGAAAGCTTGTCATAGTTTGTCTATACATGGGGATTTATGCCAGTTCAGTGAGCATGTGTTATTATATACTGTCTTTGTTCGACATGCATTTCGAAGCAGAAAGTTGACTAATCAGCTCTCACTAGCAACGGAGCAGATGTAGCAGGGGGGGGGTGACAAAAAAAAAGCACCCAAAAAACAAAGCAAACTATCTGTGGCCAGCTCTTCTTATTCTTCTTGTGAAGGGCTATAGGTATGACAGCTTTAGAGGTATGAAATAATGTCAGTGAGAGCCTTGAGGAGCCCCTGCAGAGAGGCTGAGAGGGTCCTGTACTGCCTCAAGCAATGAGTGTTCTTCAAGGCTTTTCCTCAGAGCACTTTTACAAGAGCACAAATTAGGTGTAAGGAATGCCTGTGTCGGCGGGCGCACCCAGCCAGCGTGCACAGAAAAAGAGGAGGAAAAAAAAAGAAAAGAAAAAAAAAAAAAACGGGGCAGAAACTTGGATGACAGTGAAGAAACGGAGGGCGTCATAAAGTGCGGAAAATAAGCTCTCACTTTCAAACGTTTACGGCGGCTCAAATATCTGATGATACCTCTCATAGCTTTTAATCTTTAATGTGAAAAATTAATCATCCCATTCATTATTTTAATAGCTGTCATTTTTCTCTCCCCAAAGTGATGATTTATAACCATTAAGCCCTGCGTAGGCTTGTGTGAGAGGGATTTATCGTAATGTTTGCACCAGGTAGCCTCCAACCATATTTCATTACTCTGACAAGCCATTAAAATGCCCTGGTGATTAAACAACAGCTCTGAGGTCAGTGTGTATGGCTGTTTCTTTACCCATGCAGGAGCGCAGCAGTGCAGCCGTGCAGGCGGGGACCCGTAGCCTTAACAAAGCCCTTTTCCCCCCGGTTCCCTCCAGACTGGCGATCGTAGTTATAGATCTCTATCTGTTGTGCTGTGCGAGGGCGACAGGGGTGGATGAGAATAATGTACATGCACAGAATGAAATAAAGTTAAGAATGGGGCTATTATGCTTTTTTTCCCCCTCAGAGGTTTGACACCATGATAACTGTGCACTTAGAGGAAAAACTCAGATACTCTTATATCCATCCGTCTGTGGTGTTCAGGACGATCCACCAGTTATTTTGTGATCATGTGTTGCCGTTATTCCTCTGGTCTACCCACTTGTCTCCACAGCTTCTATTTCATTTATTGATTTCCTGCTGATCCTAACAGACAGGGCCGCGCTGAGGACATCTGGGGGGAGACGGGCAGTGCTTTCACTGGCTGCCCCCTCCAAAGACCCACCGCTACATTTTGGCTATTCAAATAATATGCATGAACATTTTTGCTGAAAAGAACATTTGTACCATGCAAAGTAAGATAATATAATCCTTTAAAGCCCTTCAGCAAAGGGATCATCATTAAATAGACAAAACTGTGTTTGCAGTCACAGGTGTCAAGTCAAAATGTTTTACCAGTTAAAAAGGCAGAAAGGCTCTGTAGCTGTGTTTCCATCCAAATGTATAACTAAATTATGAGTAAATCTGCAAAAAAAAAAAAAAAAATGCTGTTATGTGATTATTAGGAGCTGGTTCGTTGAGATAAGCAGTAGGTGGCGCCATTTCTCCAGTCGGAAAACCACTTCAGTCTCTACAGGAAGTTCAGATCGCAACAAGTCACGCAAAATTTCACCAACCTCCATCAATTCTGCATGACGTTGTCTATCACCGCAACGTTTTCACAAATTTGACCAATTATTGTAGTCTCCTGCGAGTTTCACCAATCACATCAGCCCCAGTACAAACATCATACAATGACCTGACCTTTATTTATTTATTTATTTTGTTTGTTCTATTTTGTTATTGGTACTGAGAAGAATACAAGGTTTGACACTGTTTTTTGAAATGTATTAATACTCTGTGCACTTTTAAATTTTGTGCATGGTCCATGTTTAATAAATAATAATTATTATTATTATTCATGTGAGGAAGGCTCCATCAGACCATGGATGTATTATTGAGCCATAGGAGTGATGAGGAGACAGTCGGAGCAGAAACAGCAGAAAGAATTTTGTTTTTTTCAAATTTTTCCTGTTTCCATCAACCTTCCTAATGCAATACTTCAAAATGCAAATTAACAATGCATGTGAAATACTTTTTTTTTTGAATGAAAGGATTTTTAAAAATGCTATACAGGGTGAAGTTTATCTACATTTAGGTGTGTCTGTGTTTGCACAGACACTCATTACTCAAAAGACAACAGCCGCTGTACGCCTCAACTCTGCTCTACAAACTAAATGTCACGTAAACACGCAGTGCATTAACACAAAAAGTCAAAAGATTCACTACATTCAAGTATGCCAGTATGTGGATTTAAATGCTTGACATTTCAGTAGGCTGGGGTACACTGATGTCCCACAATGCAATGCACAACTGAAAAAAGAGGGATTGTGGTACCAGGAATATCTAAGAAAATAAACACAAAATGTTGAGAAACAAAACGGGGAAGTACATTAACTTTTGTGTACTAAAGGTAAAAAAAAAAGAACAAATTAACACAGTTTGCATGCTGCTAGTGTGTAGCATTGAAGTGGGACATAGTTACCATGTTTTATTGCTGCAGTGCATTCTGGTCAACTGCATTTTTGCCACCTCCACCTTGGAAATCTTCCTGTATTGGTGTTGAACGCCAGTGTAACATGGCAGTTGTAAAAAAGAAGTCCTCACAGTTTAATTCTGATGGACTGACAGCAAAACCTGACATTGCGCTTTGATGTTTTGGACAGTTGGGATGAAAATGTATTTATCTATCTTTAATCAGACCCATTGTTTTGTGTAGAAAGGCAGCATTACTGCATTTGGCCAGTTATCTAACAGAATAAAGATGATACAGGGGGGAAAAAAAACAACAAAGATAGACAGAAACACAAGGCACATTGTCAAACACAGTTTTGATAGTAGCAAAAATGTTGAATTTTCATGTCTGAGGGGGGATAGCTGGGATTTTGTGGGTGGAAATGGACAGATGTTCCTTGAGAAGTAGCAGGAGAAACAGCAGCCTGCAACACAAAATGGATTCCAGTTCGGTCCCAGCGGAGGAAGCTGATTGAACAGCAGGCCGGGGAGCCGGGGGAGGATTTAACTCCCCTGCATGTATGTTCATGTCTAATGTCCTGAGTCCAATGGGCTGGATTGATCACCGATGCCACATCTGACAGTGACTGACAGCGCCTGTAATTGCTATGTTAGCTCTGGGAGAAGAGCAAACTACCATGGTGGGACCGTGTGAATGAAACATGCAGGCTCGGGATATTACATCATGGTACACAATGGTTGTGGTTGGCCTGAATACCCGAGTGTTGTGAGCCACTTGATTAATGGATGTGATCAGTGCCATTTATGGCATGACGGTGTCATGAAAGAAAAAAAAAAAAAACACCTGCTGTGATTCCCAGTAGTCGTTCACACTTTAACCACTTGTAACTGATGTTCACTGTTCAATCCAACATTGTTTTCATCACTCAATAATGCTCAACTTCAATTTATGTAACAAATAATCTCGTCTCAAAAAGGACTTAAAGGGTAGTTCAGTGTTTTTAATGAAATCGGGTCTAAATGACTAAAAGGTACAAAAAGTTCCAGCAGATCATCTTAGTCAGGAGCCACGAAACAGGATGCAATGAAATCCTTGGGGGCAAATGTGCCTGTCAAAATACATCCAGGCTCAGACTGTTATTCTAAGTGTCTGACAATATTATGGAGAAGATCCCTACAGAGACAGACCCTGAAGACGTTATACCACCGGACTCCATTGACAAAAACAATAATTTCACCTCACAGAACACTGGAGTTGCTTTAAAGTGGTTAGTCTTCTTGTGTCATCATGTTTATGCTATTGTGTTACTTTGTTATTTCAGATCCAAACAGACATGTTTAAACACTTAAGTCACACAAAACACAGTCAAGTATTGTCAGCTGGCACTGGATGCTTTTTTTTTTATTGTTCTTTCATTAGATATTGTAACTTTACACTTTATTTTATTTGGATTTTGTTCTTTTTATTAACACTATTTCATTATTAAGCAGTTTGGCATATTAAAACATGGTTATATTCCCAAATTTAAGGTACCAAAATTTACTTATGATGATTAATGATATCGTGCCAGTGACCAAAGGTGGAAGAATTATTTAGATTTTCTACTTGAGTAACAGTAGCAGTACATGCATTCAAAACTCTAATTAAACAAAAGTGCATAAATATTAGCATCAAACTGTAATTGAGTGTTAGGGTTTATGATCACTGATGCATTGCTGTAACATACAGTGGCAGGTATAATCTGAATAAATTTTGTTGGGCAGTTAATCCAGAATCCAAAATTGTATTATTTCAACCAAATCACAGTTGGTGATCGTTGAAACGGTGGACGGACGGAATAAAAGATCATTTCGGTGAGTTTCATTTTGTCTGTGTCTAGTTTAAATGGAGTGTGTTTCACGGTGATGTGCGGGGTAAAATGACCGGATTTGTCAATGGAGTCTGGAGGCGTTTGAGGCCAACAATACGACAGCTGTTTCTGGTTAAACAAAAAGGATGTTAACAGAGAGGTCTCTGTAGGGATCGTTTACGCTACACTGTCAGACACTTAGAATAACAATCTGAGCCTGTCAGCGGCAAAAACAGGCACTTTTAGTGGATGTACTTTGATGGGCACATTTGCCTCCAAGG
Organism: Lutjanus campechanus; assembly: GCA_027495735.1. Taxonomy (NCBI): domain Eukaryota; kingdom Metazoa; phylum Chordata; class Actinopteri; order Lutjaniformes; family Lutjanidae; genus Lutjanus; species Lutjanus campechanus. The sequence goes on along the minus strand of JAJHUR010094682.1, from coordinate 4,761 downwards.
AATAAAGGAGCAATATGTAGCATTTGCGCATCCAAACGTGAACACTGCAGTCCAAATAGCAAGTTGGAGCCAAATAGGTTGAATCTCTATATATAATATACAATCTATGGTTGAAGTGAGTTGTCTTCCCCCACCCCTTCGTCCTCAGAACTGAGGAAGCTCAGGTAGCACTGCAGGAGAGCAGAACAAAAAAAAAAAGACTAACAAGCAACAACAAGTCCTGCACTGTAAGTTGATCAGCTGTTTATAACTGTAAATTGTCAGTCAGTGTAAAGTTAAGCCCGTTATCCTGAAAACAAAAGCCCACTGCTCTGAAAATACACACACTGGAGTTTGAGTTCAGTGACCGCCTGCCAGACTCCATTAACAAATTGCTCAATTTAACCGTTTTAAACATCTACTCCTTCCAAAAGATTATTAATGATTTCTTATGACTCATAACCAGGCACTTACTCATTCAGCAAACATCCAGCATTAATTTTAACTCAAATAAATGTGAAATGGGCAACATAAATTTCAAAGGACACCGTGGCTGTACTGTTGTTGTATGTAAATATATTATAGATTTTTCTTTTGGAGATTTTTGGAACGGTGAACAGACTTACAAAGATGCTTTTGATGTGTTTTATTTTGTGTCTGTCGAGTCTGAATAAAATATGCAGCACAATGATCTGCTTGGTAAAATGACAGTTTCTGTAAAAGGAGTTTGTTGAGCCGACATGCACATTTGTTTTGGTGACATGCTGGCGCTCTAGTGCGACAGCTAGTGGCAGTGAATGCCCCATATAGAACCTTTAAGTACAAGCACAAACATAAATGCACAGAGTTACTTTCCATCACTGCCAGTGACGCCGGGTTAAAGCACATTAAACAGCAGAAAGATATATTGGCAGAGAGATGGGATTTCGGGCCGTGCCAGCTTCTAAAAACTCAGTGTTGTTAACATTTACAGCTCCTGTTCCTCAGGGAGAGAAGTGATCATCAGTAAAATCACTCTCATAGATTTGAAAGCCTGAACTGAAAATTGGGACATATACTGTAGGCCATGATTCCTACAACTTTATTTCCTCTCACAGCGGATGCTTGTATCTGCTGCGGATGGATGTCGGAGCATCCCGTTTGGCTGCTTCTGCTCGCCACGCCAATCCAACAGTTGTCAGCGCGATGGAACAAAAGCTGCAGAGGGGAAAAAAAAATTTGCATTCTAATGCGTCGAACGTCTCGTGTTTGTTGTGTCCCCGATGAGAAGCACAAAAAATAGTGCTAATTTGTAATAGATATCAAAATTCCCCAGCATTAAAAAGTTAATTACCACAGCAAATACAGCAGTGATAAATGGCAGATAATACCATTTCTGCAGATGACTGTCGTTTCCGCCAACCAGAAAAATGATATTTAGTATCCAGCTGTACTTCTGGATGCAAGAGGAGGAGGAGGAGGAGGAGGAGGAGGAGGAGGAGGGGAAAGGTACTTGTAATTCTGAATATTTTTTCTGCAACTTAGCAAGTTTTTCATCTATCAGCAAGGCACATTAAATCCCAGCTGGTCAGATGCTAGACTCCTGATGCTCGGCTTTAGACATGAAACAAACTAGTGCTGAAATGAAAGCAGTTCTCAGAGCAGTGGAAATTCGACTCCTACAAGAGTCTATTAAAAATACATGTTCAAATGAATCTTGGTGGTGATGACAAGTTTTACCATATTCTTCTTGAACTTTTAATGTACCCAGCCGGGACTTCAAAGGAGGAAATTAAATATTAAGGCTATTATCTAAGCTGTTCCCAATATTATCCAAGCTTAGGTTATTTATATAGTACAGTAATAATTATGTTATATAAGCCAGTTTTCATTTTTGAGCCAACATAATGATCAAGAGGTGGCTGGTTTGTAGTTTTGCAACCTAAAATGAGTAACCTAATTTATATATTTGCTGCGGTAAACCCAACAAGATTATGTAGATTTATTATAGCAGTCCTAGGTGGATATTGTAAATGTAAATATATCTATAATTTATGACTGCGGGGAAATAGATCACTTTTATACAGTGAATATCAGGAGCAGTTCAACATTTTGCAGAGGCCAGTGCACACTCGACATAATTCTGTGCATCTGCATAAAAAAGAAAACAAAAAAGTGAATTATTATCTGCTCTGATTGAGAAAAATCACAGTAAATCTGAGGCTACTGAACCCCGGATCACCACTGTTTACCCACCGGTGAGACGGTAAATACTCTGGCTGACATTTCAGGGAGGTTAGTGTGCTCAGAGAGCGGAGTGGAAGTGGAGGCTCAGATGAATTTGTCTGACAAATGCTCCTGGAGTATGTGTTGTCGACTGTGCTTCGGCGAGGCCCTGGACTGGGATTTGAGTCTGACTGAAGCCAAGCAAAGCATGCCAGATCACTAATTGCACAATTTAAAACCAAAGTCCCTGGCAGCTTGTCATTTGAAATGGAGAGAAGAGCCATTGCTTAATCAGTGAGCTCAACATAGATCTGTGAGGCTCTCCACCGAGGAACCCCAGACGTACGCGGCTGAAGCTCAGTGTCAACAGCCAAAGCAAAGACAGAGTGATTGGCTGGCTGCTGCCGTCGCTGCTGTAAATGAGACGTTTTATGATCCGACAACGCGCCTGCGATTGGATGATTGAATCACTGTGCATCAAACGTTGGTGCGCTGACAATGGTTTTATCTCCATTTAATTGTTCATATATGAGCAGTCAACTGTTGCTCACAGTTGGTGGTGATGAAGTTTACGGCAGCTATTTGATGTCTCTCGAAAGCATCAGACAACTGGCTGGCAATTCAACTGCAGCTCTATTTTTCCTTTTGTTTTATTTTATTTGGCGCTTTACACTTTTGTCTAAAGTAACTTTTTTTTTTTTTCCTTGCCTACAGGACATATCCACATCAGGAGCAATTGCAGATTCAGTGTCCTGCCAAGGGACACTTCAACATAGTGATTTTATCTTTTAAGTTTTAACTGTTTTGAACTGTTTTCATTTCTGAAAGTGTTTTTATTTTCCTATTCTTGCCTTTTTGCACTCAACTATTTTATCTGTTTCATCCGACTTTCAAACCTGTCTGCTTCATTTTGCTGCAAAAGCACTTTGAAATGTGAATTTTGAAAAGAGCTCTACAAATTAAGATTATTATTATTATAACATGTGAAGTAGGAGGGGCCAGGATCATTATATCACTGATGGCCAACACACTCTTACAGCTACAGTGGCCCCCACCTGACATCAAACATCAAATCACTGAAGTGGAATTTTCTAAAAGTAATTTCATAAAATTGAGGCACTGATAAAAGTGAATTCACACCTTTGCAATCTATGAAGCAAGACTGACTTCATATGCATGTGCTATTTTAGGGATGCAACCAAATCAGAAAAGCACAAATAACTCGATGGAATCATTTATTTATTCTATACGACGGTGCTCATTATCATTCAGAAAAAGTCAGCTCCATGATTACCTCGGCATAGTTAAAAAGGTTGCATCTACTTTAATACTGCAATAATTTCCTTGTGGTGAATTTTGCCTCTTGTATCCTGTAAGTCTCTATGTCTGTGCAATTATTCATTTTTTACATGGCAATCTTTATCTATATTTTTTTCTCCTTTGGTATAATACAACACACAATGTGTGCATATTACTGCAATTATCCTGCACCAATCTCCATACATTTATAGTGCAAGGTGCATATAGTTGTATGTATAGGTTTCTTAATTCATTTTTTAAAATTTCTTATTCTCATGCATTTTATTCAATTCTTACCTTATTTTGAATTTCTATTTATCACTCAATTTTTTTCTACCTGTGCTTTCGATCTTTGAGCTGCTTTTTCAGATTCAGATTTTTTTTATATACGTATATATCTATCTATCACTCACCAAACCGAGCGCAGTCTACAACAGGACATGTTCTCTTATGCTGTTACTATAGATACCATCATTGGCTGGCTTCTCGGTGTGAGCCCTTCAAAAACTATGAAAATTCTGAAATCTTCTGTTGCTATAAATCCCTTTATTACTTTAGTCAGACGCTACCTTGGCTGTGTTTGATGTTCAGCTAAAATATACATTTAATTGATTTCACTGTATTATTATTTATTTATTTTGTTAATCAGTCTCATTGATTGATTTTGCGATGTTTTGGTTTGGATGTCAAAGTCCGAGCAGTAAATTTACTATGGATGAGGACGCACCCTACGGACTGGAGCGTTTCTGGAGAACAGTTCTCACTGTATGAAACCACAACTTTGTTGCTAAAGTAGCCAACCAGTAACTATTAGCTGCTGTTAGCAGGAAACCTCCCAGTGAACACATACGGTCACCGGGACGAACACAGTCTCTGAGACCGACAGAAAACACAGTACTAAGATCATTTACAGAGTTTCCTGATGGGAAGATAGTTTTACTTGTTGCTAAAGTAACTCATCTAACTGCTAACTTTGGGTCCATCCCCCAGCTGGAGCTAAGGCACAGTGCTATCAGTTACTGTAAATTCCCCTCAGTGTCTGCATCAAATCCCTCCCCAGCTGCCTAAGCAATAATCAGTAGCTGTTTCATGGGAACTTAAAGTGGTGTGAGCTGTTTTTAAAAACCACTTGCAAAATGTTTAGTCTCATGCAAAGACGCATGAAAAAACATCTAATGGAATGAATGTTTGAAACAAGCTGCAAGAACTCATGCAAGGCTTCAGACTTTTCCAGTTTCAATTAAACATGCAAAACTAAACCTCTTAATCGTCTCACTA